>JAMCCL010000781.1:0-17001 GCA_024516035.1 Bactericera cockerelli
TGGTTTTGGGGGGGGGGTTTTTTTGGGTTTTTGGGTTTGGGGTGGGGTTGGGGGGTTGTTTGTTTGGGGTGGGGGTTGGGGGGTTTTGGGTGGGTTGTTTTGTTGTTTTGGGTTTTTTTTGGGGGTTTGTTTTTTTTTGGGGTGGTGGTTTTTTTTTGGGGGGGGTTTGGTGTTTGGTTGTTTGGTTTGTTGTGGGGTTTGTTTTTTTGGGTGGGGTGGTGGTTTGGTGTGTTGTTGGGTTGGTGTGTTTTTGTTTTTGGGTTTTGTTGGGGGTTTTTTTTTTTGGTGGGGGGGGTGGGGTTTTGTGGGGGGTGGTGGTGTTTTTGGGGGGGGTTTGGGGGGGGGGTGGGTGGTGTGGGTGGGGGTTTTGGGGGGTTGTGTTTTGTGGGTTTGGGGTGTGGGGGGTTGGGGGTGTGGGGTTTTTGGGGGTTTTTTGGGGTTTGGGGGTTGGGGGGGGGGTGGGGGGGGGGGGTTGGGGTGGGGGGTTTGTTGTGGGGGGTGGTTTTTTGTGTTGTTGTTTGTTTGTTGTTTTGGTTGGTTGTGGGGGTTTGGTTGTTTGGGTTGGGGGTTGGGGTTGGTTTTTGTTGTTTTTTGGTGGGGGGGTTGGGGGGGGGTGGGGTGGGTGGGGGGGGTTGGGTGGTTGGGTTTTTGGGTGTGGGGGTTGGGTGGTGGGTGTTGTTTTTTTGGTGGGGGTGTTTGGTTTGTTGGTGGTTTGGGTTTTGGGGGTGGTTTTGTTTGTGATGGTTGGGGTTGGTTTGGGTTGGGGTGGGTTGTGGGGGGTTGGTTTGGGTGTGGGGTGGTGGTTTTGGGGTTTGGGTTTTTTGTTGGTGTTTTGGTTGGGTGGGGTTGTGGGTGGGTTTTTTTGGGGGGTTTTTTGGTTTTTTGGGGTTTTTGTTGGGGTTGGTTGTGTTGTTGTGGGTTGGTGGGGTTTTGGGGGGTTGTTTTGGGGGGGGGTTGGGGGGTGGGGGGTGGGTGGTGGGGGTTTTTGGGGGGGTTTTGGGGTGTGGGGGTTGGGGGGGGTTGGGGTGTGGGGGTGGGTGGGGTTTTGTTGTGTTGGGGGGGGTTTTGTTTTTTGGTTTGGGTTTGGGGGGGTGGGTTTTGGGGTGGTTTGGTGGTTTTGGGGGGTTTTTTGGGGGTGGGGGGGTTGGGTGGGGTGTTTTGGTTTTTGTTTGTTTTTGTGGTTGTTGGTGTGGGGGGTTTTGGTTGGTGGGTGGGTTGGGTGTGGGGTGTGGGGTTGGGGTGGTGGGGTGGGGGTTGTTTGGGGTGGGGGGTGGTGTTTGGGGGTTGTTGGGTTTTGGTGTTTTGTTGGGTGTTGGGGGGTTTGTTTGGGTGGGTTTGTTGGGGTGGGGTTGTGTGTTTTTTGTTGGGGGGGGTTGGGTGTGGGGGTTTGGGGGGGGGGGTGGGGTGTTGTTTTGGGGTTGGGTTTTTGTTTTGGGTTTTGGGGGGGGTTTTGGTTTGTTTGGGTTTTTTTTTGGTTGGGGGGGGGTTTGGGTTTGGGGGGGGTTTGGGTTTGTTTGTTTGGGGGGGGGTTTTGGTGTTTGTTTGTTGTTTTTTGGGTTTTGGGGTGTTGGGGGTTGTGGTTTTTGGTTTTGGGGTTGTTTTGGGTGGGGGGGTTTGGGTTTGGGTGTTGTTGGGTGTTGGGGTGGGGGGGTTTTGTTGGGGTTTTTTTTTGTTTTTGTTTGGTGGTGGGTGGGGTGGGGGTTTGTTGGTGTGTTTTTTTTTTGTTGGTTTTTTTGTGGGGGGTTGTTGGGTTTTTTGGGGGGGGGGGGTGGTTTGTTGTTGGGTTTTGTTGTGGTTGGTTTTTGGGGGGGGTGTGGGGTGTGGTTTTTGTGGGGGTGGGGTGGTGGTTTGTGTGGGGGGGGTTTTGTGGTGTTTTGTTGTTGGGTGGTTTTTGGGTTGTTGGGTTTTGGGGGGGGTTTTGGGGTGGGGTTTTTTGGGGGGGGTGGGGGTTGGGGGTGGGTGTTGGGGGTTTGGGGTGGTGGGGGGGGTTGTGGGGTGGGTTTGTGGGGGGGTGGGGGGGGTTGGGTGGTTTTTGGGGGGGTTGTTTTGGGGGTGGGGTGGTTTTGGGGTTGGTTTTTGGGTTGGGGTGGGGGGTTGGGGGGGGGGGGTGTTGGGTGTTTTTTGGGGGGGGTGGGGGGGGTGGTTGTTGGGGGGTTTGGTGTGTTTGTTGGTTGGGGTTGGTTTGGGGGGGTTGTGGGGGGGGTTGTTTTGGTTGTGTGGTGGGGGGGTTTGGGGGTTTTGGGGTGGGTGTTTGGGGGGGGGGGGTGGGGTTGGTTTTGGGGGTTTGGGTGGGGGTTTGGGGGTTTGGGGTGGGGTTGGGGGGGGTTGTTGTGGGTTTTTGTTGTGTTTGGTTTTGTGGGGGGGTGTTTTGTTGGGGTGTGTGTGGTTGGTTGTTTGTGGGGGGGGGGGGGGTTGTGGGGGTGTTGGTTGTTGTTGGTGGGTTTTTGTGTTGTGGTGTTGTTGGGGTGGGGGTGGTGGGGGTTTTTTTTTGGGGGGGTGTTGGGTTTGTGGTGGGGTTTTGGGGGGTTTTTTTTTTGTGTGGGTGGGTTTTTTGGGGGGTTTTTGGGTTTGGGGTTTTTTTTTGGTTGGGGTTTTTTTGTTGGGGGGGTTTTGGTTTGGTGTTTGGGGGTTGGGGTGTTTGTTTGGGGGGTTTGGGGTTGTTGGGGTTGGTTTGGTTGTTGTGGGGGGGGGGTTTGGTTGGGGTTTTTGGGTTTGGGGTGTGTTTTGGGTTTTGGTTTGTGGTTGGGTTTTTGTGTGGTTTGTGTTTTTGTTTTGGTTTTTTGTGGTTTGTTTTGGGGGTGTTTTTTTTTGTTTTTTTTGGTGTGTTGTGGTGGTTTTTTGGGGGGGGGTTGGGTTTTTTGGGTGTTGTTTTTTGGTTTTTTGTGGTTTTTTGTGGGGGTTTTGGGGGGGTTGGTTGTTTTGGTTGGTGGGGTGGGTTGGGGGGGGTTTTGGTTTTGGGGGTGTGGTTTGTTTGGTTTTTTGGGTTTTTGTGGTTTTTGGGGTGTTTTGTTTTGGGGTGGGGTTTTTTGGGGTGTTGGGTTGGGGTTGGGTTGGTTGTTGGGGGGTTTTGTTTTTTGTGGTTTTGGGGGTTGGTTTGGGGGGTTTGGGTTTTTGTTTTTGGGGTTTTTTGTTTTGGGGGGTTGTGGTTTGGTGTGGTTTGGGTTGGGGGTTGGTGGGTGTTTTTTTTTTTTTTTTTTGGTTTTTTTTGTTGTGGGTTTTTTGGGGGTTGTGGGGGGTTTGGGGGTTGTGGTGGGGGTTGTTGTTTTTGGGTTGGTTTGGTTGGGGGTTGGTTTTGTTGTTTTTGGGTTTTTTTGGGGTTGTTTTGTTTTTTGGGGGTGGGGTTTTTTTTGGGTTTTGGTGGGGTTTTGGTTTTGGGTGTGGTGGTTTTGTTTTTTTGGGGTTTTGGGTGGGGTTTTGGGGGTTGGGGTTTTTGTGGTTTTTTTTGGGGGGTTTTTGTTTGGGTTGTTTTTTTTGGTTTGTTTGGTTTGTGGTTTGGGGTTTTTTGGGTTTTGTTTTTTGGGTTTTTTTGTTTTTTGTTTGGTGGGGTTTTTTTTTTTTTGTTGGTTTGGTGTGGGTGGTGGGTTTGTTGGTTTTTTGGGGGGGTGTTGTGGGGGGTTTGGGTTTTTTTTGTGGTTGTTTTTTGGGTTTGGGGGGGTTTTGGGTTTGGGGGTTTTTTTTTTGTGTTGGGGGGGTTTGTTTTTTTGGTTTTGGTGTGTGGGGGGTTTTTTGGGGGTGTTTTGGGGGGGGGGGGGGTTGGTGGTGGTTTTTGGGTGGTTTTTTTGGTGGGTTTTTTTGGGGGGTTGGGGGGTGTTGTTTTTTTTGTTGTGGTTTTTTGGGTGGTGGGGTTTGTTTTGGGGTGGGGTTGGGTTTGGGGGTTTGGTTTTGTTTGGGGTGTTGGGGTTTTTGTGTTTGTGGTTGTTTGGTTTGTTTGGGTTTTTTGTGTTTTTTGTTGTGGTTTTTTGGGGGTTGGGTTTTTTTTTGGGTTTTTTTGGTGTGGTTTGTTGTTTGGGGTGGGGTTTGGGTTGGGTTTGGGGGGGGGGTTTTGGGTTTTGTTTGTTGGGTGGTTTGGGTGGTTGTGTTGTTGGTGTGTTTTTTTGGGGTTTTGTTGGTTTTGGGTTGTTTTGGTTGTTTTGGGTTGGGTTTGGGGTTTGGTGGGGGGTTTTTTTGGGTGGTGGTGTTTGGGGGGTTTGGTTTTTGTGGGGTTGTTGTGTTGGTGTGTTGTGGGGGGGGGTTTTGGTTGGGGGGGGTGGGGGGTGGGTGGTTTTGGGTGTTTGTTTTTGGTTTTTGGGTTTGGGGGGTTTGGTGTTTTTGTGTTTTGGTTTGTTTGTTGGTGGGTGTGGGTGGGTTTTTTTTGGGGGTTTGGTTTTTGGGTTTTGGGTGGGTGGGTTGTTTGGTTTTTTGTGGGTTGTTTGTTTTGGGTGGGGGGTGGTTTTTGTGTGTTGGGGGTTTTTGGGGGTTTGTTTTTTGGGGGTTGGTTTTGGGTGGTGTTTTTGGTTTTGGGGGGTGGGGGTTTTTGGGGGGGTTGTGGGTTTTGGGGGGTTGGTTGGTTTTGTTTGTTTGGGGGTTTTTTTTGGGGGGGGTTTGTTTGTTTGGGGTTGTGGGGGGGGGTTTGGTGGGGGGTGGGTTGTGTGGGTGTGTGGGGGGGGGGTGTGGGTGGGGTGGGTTTTTTTTGTTTTTTGGGGGGGTGGGGTGTTTGGTTTGTTGGGTTTTTTGGGGGTTTGGTGGGTGGGGGGGGGGGGGGGGGGGTGGGGGTGGGGGTGGGTTGGGGGGTTTGGGGGTTTTGGGTTTGGGTTTTTTGGGGGGGGGGGGGGTTTTTTTGGGGGTTGGGGGGGGGTGGGTTTTGTTGGGGGGGGGGGGGGGGGGGGGGGGGGGGGGGGGGGGGGGGGGGGGTGGGGGGTTTTTTGGGTTTTTGGGGGTGGGGGTTTTTTTTTTTGGGGGTGGGGGGGGGGGGGGGGGTTTTTTTTTTTTGGGTTTTTGGGGGGGTTTTTTTTTTGGGGGGGTTTTGGGGGGGGGGGGGGGGGGGGGGGGGGGGGGGGGGGGGGTGGTTTTTTGGTGGGGTTGGGGGGGTTTTTTTTTTTTTGGGGGGTGGGGGGGGGGGGGGGGGGGGTGGGGGGTGGGGGGGGGGGTGGGGGGGGGGGGGGGGTTTTTTGGGGGGGGGGTGGTGGGGGGTTTTTTTTTTTTTTGTTTTTTGGTTTTTGTGGGGTTGGGGGGGGGGTTTTGGTGGTGGTGGGGGTGGGGGGGGTTTTTTTTTGGTGGGTTTTTTGGGGGGGGGGGGGGTTTTGGGGGTTTTGGGGGGGGGGGTGGGGGGGGGGGGGGTGGGGTGGGGGGGGGGGGTGGGGGGTGGGTGGGTGGGGGGGGGGTGGTGGGGTTTGGGGGTGGGGGGGTGTGGGTGGGGGGTTGGGGTGGGTGGGGGGGGGGGGGGGGGTGGGGGGGGGGGGTGGGGGGGGGGGGGGGGGGGGGTGGGTGGGGGGTTGGTGGGGTTGGTGTGGTGTGGGTGGTGTTTGGTGGGTGGGTGTTGGGGGGTGGTGGGTTGTGGGGGGGTGGTGTTGGGGTGGTGGTGTTGTGGGGGGGGTTGGTTGGGGGGGGGGGGGTGGGGTGTTTGTGGGGGGTGGTGTTGGTGTTTTGGGGGGGTGGGGGTGGGGGGGGTGGTGGGTGATGGGTTGTTGGTTGTTAGTTTTGTTGTGGTGTTTGTGTTTGGTGGTGTGTTGTGGGTGGGGTTGGTGTTGGGGTGTGGTGTGTGGTGTTTTTTGGGTTGTGGTTGGTGGTTGTGGTGGTTTGTGTTTGTTTGGGGTTTGTTTGGTGGGTGGTGGTTGGTTGGGGGTGTGGTGGGTGTTTGGTGGTTTGGGTGTTGGGGTTGTGGTGTTGGTGGTTTGTGGTGGTGGGTGGTTTGGTTGGGGGGTGGGGTGTTGTGGTTGGGGGTTGTTGGGGTGGTTGTGTGTGGGGGTTGTGTTTGGGGTGGTGGGTGTTGGGGGGTTTGTGGGGTGGTGGTTGGGGTTGGTTGTTGGGGGTGGGGTTGTTGTGGGGGGGGGTTGGTGGGGGTGGTTGGTTGTGGTTGGGTGTGGGGGTTTGGGTGTGGGGTGGGTGTTGTGTGGGTTGTGGGGGGGGGTGTTGTGGGGGGGGGTGGGTGGTTGGGTGTGTTGTGGTTGGGGGTGTGGTTTGTTGGTGGTTGTTTGTGGGGTTGGGTTGGTTTGGGTTTGTTGTGGTGGGGTTTGGTGGGGGGTTGTTGGGGTGTGTGGTTGTGTGGTTTGGTTGTGTGTTTGGGGGTGTGGGTTGGTTGGTGGTGTGTGGGTGTTGGTTGGTTGGGTTGGTGGGGGTTGTGTTTGGGGTTTGTGGTGTGTGTGGGTTTGTGTGTGGGGTGGTGGGTTTGGGGGGGGGTGGTTGGTGGGGGGGGGTTGGGTGGGTTGGTGTTTGTGGGGTGGTTGTGGTGTTGTTTTGTGGGTGTGGGGGTGGTTGTTGGGGTTGGTGGTTGTTGGGTGGGTGGGGTTTGGGGTGTTGGTGGGTGGTGGTTGTGGGGGTGGGTGGGTTGGGTTGTGTTGTGTTGGGTTTTGGGTGGGGTTGGGGTGTTGTTGGGGTTTGGGGTTTTGTGGGGTGTGGTGTGGGTGTTTTTGGGTGGGGGGTGGGGTTGTGGTGTGGGTTGTGGGGGGTGGGGGGGTGGTTTGGTGTGGTTGGGGGTGTTGTGGTGGGGGGTGGTGGGGGTGTGTTTTGGGGTGGTTGTTGGGTGGTGTTGGGGTGGTGTGGGTGTGTTGGGGGTGGGGGTTGGGTTGTTGTGTTGGGTGGGGTTTGGGGTGGGGTGGGGGGGTTGTGTGGGGGGTTGGGGGTTGTTGGGTGGGTGGGTGTGGGTGTGTGGGTGGGTTGTGGGTGTGGGGTGTTGGGGGTTTGTGGGGTGTTGGGTGGGTGGTGTTTGGGGGTTGGGGGGGTGGGTGTTGGGGTTTGGGGGGGGGGGTGGTGGGTGTGGTTGTGGTTGGGGGGTGGTGGGTTTGTTTTGGGTGGGTGGTGGTTTGGGTGGTGGTGTTGGTGGTGTGGTGGGTTGGTTTGGTGGGGTTGTTGGGGGGGGTGTGGTGGGGGGGTGTGTTGGGTGGTGTGTTTGTTGGGGGTGTGGTGGGTGGTGTTGTGGTGGGTTGGGGGGGGGGGGGGGTGGTGGGGTGGGTTTGGGTGGTTGTTGTTTTTTTGGGTGTTGTGGGGGGGGGGGGGGGTGGGGGGGGGTGGGGGTGGGGGGGGGGGGGGGTTGGGTTTTGGGGTTGGGTGGTTGGGGTGGGGGGGGGGGGGGGTTTTTGGGTGTTGTTGGGTGGGGGGTGGTTGGGTGGGTGTGGGGGTTGGGGGGGGTTGGGGGTGGTGGTGGTGTGTGTTTGGGGGTGTGGTGGGTTGGGGTGGGGGGGGGTGTGGTGTGGGTGGGGGGGGGGGTGTGGGTGGGTGGGGGGGTTGGGGGGGGGGGTGGTGTGTGTGTTTTGTTGTTGTTTGTTGTTTTGGGTTTGGTGTGATTGTGTGGTTGTGGTGGTTGTGGGTGTTGTTGTGGTGTGTTGTTGTTGTTGTGTGTTGTTGTTGGTGTTGTGTGGTGTGGGTGTTGTGGTGTGTGTTGTTGGGGGGTGTGGTGGGGTTGGGGTGTGGGTTGTTGGTGTGGTGTTGTTGTTGTTGGGGTGTGTTGGTGTTGTGGTGTGGTGTGTGTGTGTTTGTTGTTGTTGGTGTGTGGTTGTAGTGTGGTGTTGTTGGTTGTTTTGTTGTTGTTGTTGTGTTTGTTTTGTTTGGGTGTTGGTTGTGTGTTTTGGTGTGGTGTTGTTGTGTGTTGTGTTGTTGTTTGTGTGTGTGTTGTGGGTGTGTGTGGTTTTGGTTGTTGTTGTTGTTGTTGTGGTGTTGTTGGTGGGTGGTGGTGTTGTGTTGTTTGTTGTTGTGGTGTTGTGGTGTGTTGTGTTGTGTTGTGTGTTGTTGTGTGTGTTGTTGTTGTTGTTGTTGTTTGTGTTGGGGTGTGGTTGTGGTGTGGGTGTTGTTGTGTTGGTTTTGTTGTTGTTGTATGTTGTTGTTGTGGTTGTGTGTGTGTGTGTTGTTGTTGTGTGTTGTGTGTTGTTGTGTGTGTGGTTGGGTGTTGTGTGTTGTTGTTTGTGGTGTTGTTGTGTGTTTTGTTGTTGTGTGTTGTTGTTGTGTGTTGTGGTGTGTGTGTGTTGTGTGTTGTGGGTGTTGTTGGGTTGTTGTGTGTGGTGTGTTGTTTGTTGTGGTGTGTTGTTGTTGTGGTGTTGTTGTTGTTTGGTTGTTGTGTGGTTGGTTGTTGTGTTGTTGTTGTTGTTGTGTGTTGTGGTTTTGTTGTGGTTGTGTGTTTGTTGTTGTTGTTGTTGTTGTGTGGGTGTGTTGTTGTTGGTTGTGTGTTGTGGTGTTGTGTGTTGTTGTTGTTGTTGTGTGTTGTTGTGGTGTGTGTTGTGTGTGTTGTGTGTGTGTTGTTGTTGTGTGTGGTGTTGGTGGGGTTGTGTTGTGTGTGGGGTGTGGGGTTTGTTGTGGGGTGGTTGTTGTGTGTGTGTTGTTGTTGTGTGTGTGTTGTTGTTGTTGTTGTGTTGTTGTTGTTGTTGTGGTGTGTTTTGTGTGGTTGTGTGGTGGTGGTGGTTGTTGTGGTGTTGTTGTGGTGTGGTTTGTTGTTGGGTGTGTGTGTGTGTTTGTGTGTTGTGTGTTGTTTGTGTGTTGTGTGTGTGTTGTTGTGTGTTGTTGTGTGTGTGTGTGTGTGTGTGTGTGTGTGTGTGTTGTTGTGTGGTGTTGTGTGTTTGGGTGTGTTTGGTGTTGTGTGTGTGTTGTTGTTGTTGTTGTGTGTTGTGTGTTGTTGTGTTTGTGTGTTGTGTGTGTGTGTGTGTGTGTGTGTGTGTGTTTGTGTGTTGTGTGTGTTGTTGTGTGTTGTGTGTGTTGTTGTGGGTGTGTGTTGTTGTTGTTGTGTGTGTGTGTGTGTGTGTGTGTGTGTGTGTGTGTGTGTGTGTGTTGTGTGTGTGTGTGTGTTGTTGTGTGTTGGTGTTGTTGTTGTTGGTGTTGTGTTGTTGTGGTGTGTGGTAGTTTGTTGTGTGTTGTTGTTGTTGTTGTTTGTGGTGTTGTTGTGTGTGTTGTTGTTGTGTGTGTGTTTTGTGTGTTGTGTGTTTTGTGTGGAGGTGTGTGTTGTTGTGTGTGTGTTGTGTGTGTGTGTGTTGTGTGTGTGTTGTGTGTGTGTTGTGTGTGTGTGTGTTGTTGTTGTTGTTTGTGGTGTTGTGTGTTGTGGTGTGTTTGTGTGTTGTTGTTGTTGGTGTGTGTGTGTGTGTGTGTGGTGTGTGTTGTTGTTTGTTGTTGTGTGTTGTTGTTGTGTGTTGTGTGTGTGTTTTGTTGTTGTTGTGTGTGTTTGTGTGTGTTTGTGTGTGTTGTTGTTGTGTGTGTGTTGGTGTGTTTGTTGTGTTGTTGTTGTGGGGTGTTGTTGTGTGGGTTTTGTTGTTGTGTGTGTGTGGTGTTGTTGTGTGTTGTTTGTGTGTTGTTGTTGTTGTTGTGTGTTTGTGTTGTGTGTGGTGTGGTGGGTGTTGGTTGGGTTGTTGTTGTTTGTTGTGTTTGTTGTGTTGTTGGTTTGTGTGTTTTGTTGGGGGGGGGTTGGTTGTGGGTTGTGTGTTTGTTTGGTGTGTTGGTGTTGGGTGTTTGTTTTGTGGGTTTGGGGTTGGGGTGTGTGGGGTGGGGGGGGTGTTGGGGGGGTGTTGTTTTGGGTTGGTTTGTTTTGTGTGTTGTTTTTGGTGGGTGGGGTGGGTGGTGTTTTGGGGGTTGTGGTTTGGTTTTTGTTGTTTTGTTGGGGTTGGGTGTTGTTTTGGGGTTGGGGGGGGGTTGTTGTGGGGGTTGTTTGTTTTTTTTGTGGTGTTTTGTGTGTTGTGGTGTTGTTGTTGTTGTGGGGTTTTGTGTGTTTTTGTTTTTTTGGGTTGTTGTTGGTTTTTGTGTTTGTGTGGTTGGTGTTTGTTTTGGGGTTGTTGTTTTTGGGTGTGGTGGGTGGGTGTGGTGTGGTGGTTGTGGTTGTGTTGGGGGGTGTGTTGTGGGGTTTGGGGGTGGGGGTTTTGTGGGGGTTGTTGTTGGGGTGTGTTTTGTTGTGGGGTTGGTGTTTGGGGGGGGGGGGGGGTTGGGGTGTTGTGTGTTGGGGGGTTGTGGGGGTGGGGGTGTGGGGTGGTGGGGGTGGGGTGGTGGGTGGGTGGGTTGTTGGGGGGGTGGTGTGTGGTGGGGGGGGGGGGGGGGGGGGGGTTGGGGGGGTGGGGGGGTGGGGGTTTTTGGTTGTTGTTGGGTGGGTGGGGGGGGGGGGGTGGGGTTTTGGTGGGGGGGGGGGTTGGGGGGGTGGGGGGGTTTGTGTGGGGGGGGGGGGGGGGGGGGGGGGGGGGGTTGGGGGGGGGGGGGGGGGGGGGTGTGTTTGGGGGTGGGGGGGTTTTGGGGGGTGGGGTGGGGTTTGGGGTGGTGTGGTTTGGGTGGGGTGAGGTGTGAGTGTGAGTGGAGTGGTGATGTGAGTGAGGTGGTAGTGAGTGAGTGAGGGTGATGAGTGAGTGGTGAGTGGAGTGAGGAGTGAGTGTGAGTGGAGTGAGTTGATTGGTGAGTGATGGTGAGTGTTGAGTGATTGGAGTGAGTGTGAGTGAGTGAGTGATTGGTAGTGATGAGTATGTGTGAGTGAGTGAGTGGGAGTAGTGGAGTGAGGGAGTGAGTGTGGTGGAGTGGTGAGTGGAGTGGTGGGTGGAGTGAGGGTGAGTGGGGTGAGTGGGGTGAGTGTGTGGGTTTGGTGGGTTGGTGGGGTAGGTGAGTGAGTTGTTGGTTGGGTTGAGTGGAGTGGAGTGGTGAGTGGTGTGTGTGAGTGATGTGGTGGTGAGTGGTGAGTGAGTTTTGGTGGAGTGATTGAGTGAGTATGGAGTGGTGAGTGGGTGGAGTGGGGTGTGAGTAGTGAGTGTGAGGAGTAGTGAGTGAGGTTGGTGATATGAGTGGGTGTGAGTGGGTGGGAGTGAGTGTGGTGAGTATGAGGAGTGAGTGGTGAGGTTGGAGTAGTGAGTATTGGAGTGAGTGAGGGTGGGTGTGGTGAGTGAGTGGAGTAGTGAGTGGAGTGGGGGTGGTATGGGAGTGAGTGTAGGTGAGTGGTGAGTGGAGTGGTGTGAGGGAGTGAGTGGAGTGTGAGTGGTGAGTGATGGAGGTGATAGTGGTAGTGATGAGGAGTGAGTAGTGAGTGTGGTGTGTGATGAGTGATGAGTGAGTGGTGAGTGGTGAGTGGTGGAGTGTGAGTGAGTGATGAGTGAGTAGTAGTGTGAGAGTGTGAGTGAGTGAGTGAGTGAGTGGAGTGAGTGAGTGAGTGAGTGAGGATGAGTGAGTGAGTGAGTGAGTGAGTGAGGAGTGAGTGAGTGGTGAGTGAGTGAGTGATGGTGGTGAGAGTGAGTGGAGTGAGTGATAGTGTGAGTGAGTGGTGAGAGTGAGAGTGAGTGGTGAGTGAGTGAGTAGTGGAGTGATGAGTGAGGGGTGATAGTGAGTGGAGTGTGTGAGTGAGTGGTGAGTGAGTGAGTGAGTGGGAGTGAGTGAGTGAGGAGGAGTGAGTGAGTGAGTGGAGTGAGTGAGTGAGTGTGAGGAGAGTGAGTGATGTGAGTGAGTGAGTATGAGTGAGTGAGTGAGTGAGTGAGTGAAGTGAGTGAGTGAGTGAGTGAGTGTAGGAGTGTGAGTGAGTGAGTGAGTGAGTGAGTGAGTGGTGAGTGAGTGAGTGGTGAGTGTAGTGATGAGTGAGTGAGTGAGTGAGTGTGAGTTGAGTGAGAGTAGTGAGGTGAGTGAGTAGTGAGTGAGTGTTGGTGAGTGAGTGGAGTGAGTGAGTGAGTGAGTGATAGTTGAAGTGAGTGAGTGAGTGAGTGAGTGAGTAGTAGGATGAGTGAGTGAGTGAGTGAGTGAGTTTAGTGAGTAGTGAAGTGAGTGAGTGAGTGAGTGAGTGAGTGGTGTGAGTGAGTGAGAGTGAGTGAGTGAGGGAGGGGAGTGTGAGAGTTGTGATGTGATGTGAGTGAGTGATGAGTGAGTGGAGTGTAGTGGGAGTGAGTGGAGTGGTGGTGTAGTGTAGTGGTGGATGGAGTGAGTGGTGAGTGAGTGAGTGAGTGAGTGTAGTGATGAGTGAGTGAGTGAGAGGTGAGTGTAGGTGAGTGAGTGAGTGAGTGAGTGAGTGAGTGAGTGAGTATTGAGTAGTGAGTGAGTGTGGGTAGTGAGTGAGTGGTGAGTGAGTGAGTAGTGAGTGAGTGAGTGAGTTGAGTGAGTGAGTGAGTGAGTGAGTGAGTGAGTGTGAGTGGAGTGAGTGAGTGAGTGAGTGTAGTGGTGAGTGAGTGTGGATGAGTGAGGTGTTGGTGGAGTGAGTGAGTGAGTGAGTGAGTGAGTTTGAGTGTTGAGTGAGTGAGTGAGTGGTTGAGTGAGTGAGTGAGTGATGAGTAGTGAGTGAGTGAGTGAGTGGAGTGAGTGTGAGTGAGTGAGTGAGTGAGTGAAATGAGTGAGTGATATGTGAGTGAGTGAGGAGTAGTGTAGGGAGTGAGAGTTTAGTGAGTGAGTGAAGTGAGTGAGTGAGTGAGTTGAGTGAGTGAGTGAGTGAGTGAGTGAGTGATGAGTGAGTAGTGTGTGAGTGAGTGAGTGAGTGGTGAGTGAGTGAGTGAGTGAGGATGAGTGAGTGAGAGTGAAGTGAGTGAGTGAGTGAGTGAGTGAGAGAGTTTAGTGAGTAGTGAGTGAGTGAGTGAGTGAGTGAGTGAGTGAGTGTGAGTGAGTGAGTGAGTGAGTGCGTGAGTGAGTGAGTAGTGAAGTGATGAGTGAGTGAGTGAGTAGTGAAGTGAGTGAGTGAAGTAGAGTGAGTGAGTGAGTGAGTGAGTGAGTAGTGAGTGAGTGAGTGAGTGAGTGAAGTAGTGAGTGAGTGAGTGAGAGTAGTGAGTGATGCAGTGAGTGCAGTGAGTGAGTGATGAGTGAGTGAGTGAAGTGAGTTAGGAGTGATGAGGTGAGTGAGTTGAGTGGTGAAGTTGAGTGAGTGAGGTAGTGAGTGAGTGAGAGGTGAGTGAGTGAGTGAGTGAGTGAGTGAGTAGTGAGTGAGTAGTGAGTTGAGTGAGTGAGTGGATAGTGAGTGAGTGAGTAGTGAGTGAGTGAAGTGAGTGAGTGAGTGAGTGAGTGAGTGAGTGAGTGAGAGTGAGTGAGTGAGTGCAGTGAGTTAGTTGAGTGTGAGTGAGTGAGTGAGTGAGTGTGAGTGAGTGAGTGAGTAGTGAGTGAGTGTGAGTGAGTGATGTGAAGTGAGTGAGTGAGTGAGTGAGTGATTGAGTGCTATCTTATTATATCTATCTACTATCTATTACTACTATTTCTATCTTCTACTATCTACTATCTATTCTATCTATCTATTTTTCTATCTATCCCATTATCTATTATTATCTATTATCTATTTATCATCTATCTTCTTCTTTTTATTATCTACTCTATTATATCTATCTAATATTCTATCTATTATCTACTTTCTATATCTTCTTCTATCATCTTATCTATCTATTTTCTATTTCTATTACTCTCTTCTTCTTATTATCTATATCTATCTCTATCTATCTATCTTCTACATATCTATCTTCTATTACTATTCTATCTCTTCTTCACTATTTCTTTTTATCTTTACATATCTTTCTTTTTACTTTTATCTATTTCTTCTACTAAATTTCTTACTATCTATCATCTTCTATCTATCTATCTATCTATTATCTATCTTCTATATCTACTATCTATATTATCTATCTTCTATATATCTATTATCTACTATATCTATTCTTCTATTTCTATCTTCTTCTATTCTTCTATCATTATCATTATATATTATATACATCTATCTTCTTATCTATATACTTCAACTACTATCTCATATACTACTATACTTACATCCTACTATCATCTTATCTATCTATCTACATCTCTCTAATATCTTCATACATATTTCTATCTTTCTATACTATCTTCTATTCTTCATATTATATTTTATCAATCATCTTCTATCATATTTCTATCATCTATTTTTTTTATATCTATCATTATCATCTATATTCTACATTTCTATTTAATCTACTATCTATCCTATCATTATCTTAACTATCTTTATCTATTATTATATACTACTATCTATTATTATCTATCTATCTACTATTTCATATATATTTCATCTTCTATCTTCTTCTATCTATCTATCTCTATTATCATCATCTATTTCTACTACTATTATCTATTATATCTATACTATCTCTATATATTCTTTTCTATTTTATACCTATCTTCTATCTATCTATCTATCTATCTATCTATCTATCTATCTATCTATCTATCTATCTACTCTATCTTATATCTATCTATCTATCTATCTATCTCTATCTATTATCTATCTATCTATCTATCTATCTATCTATCTATCTATCTATTATCTATTCTATCTATCTATCTATCTATCTTATCTATCTATCTATCTATCTATCTATCTATCTATCTTATCTATCTATCTATCATCTATCTATCTATCTTACTATCTATCTATCTATCTATCTATCTATCTATCTATCTATCTATCTATCTATTCTATCTATCTATCTATCTATCTATCTATCTATCTATCTATCTATCTATCTTTTCTATCTATCTATCTATCTATCTATCTATCTATCTATCTATCTATCTATCTATTATCTATCTATATCTATCTATCTATCTATCTATCTATCTATCTATCTATCTATCTATCTATTACTATCTATCTATCTATCTACATCTATCTATCTATTATCTATCTATATCATATCTATCTATCTATCTATCTATCTATCATCTATCTACTATCTATTATCTATTATCTATCTATCTATCTATCTATCTATCTATATCTATCTATCTATCTATCTATTATCTATTATCTATCTATCAATTCTATCTATTATCTATCTATCTATCTATCTATCATTATCTATCTATCTATCTATATCTATCTATCTATCTATCTATCTATCTACTATCTATCTATCTATCTATCTATCTATCTTTATTATCTATCTATCTATCTATCTATCTATCTATCTCTATCTATCTATCTATTATCTATCTATTATCTATATCTATCTATCATATCTATCTATCTATCTATCTACTATCTATCTATTATCTAATCTATCTATCTATCTTCTATCTATCTATCTATCTATCTATCTATCTATCTATCTATATCTATCTATCTATCTATCTATCTATCTACTATCATCTATCTATCTATCTATCTCTATTAATCTATCTATCTATCTATCTACTACTATCTATCTATCTATCTATCTATCTATCTATTATCTATCTACTATCTACTATCTTCTACATCTATCTAATTTCTATCTATATCTATCTATCTATCTATCTATTTCTATATCTATCTATCTATCATATCTCATTTCTATCTATCTATCATTCTATCTATCTATTATCTATCTCTTCTATCTATATCTATCATCATCTATCTATCTATCTATTATCTATCTTTTCTTCATCTATCTATCTATCTATCTATCTTCTATATCTATCTATCTTCTATTCTATCTATCTATCTACTCTATCTATCTATCTATCTATCTATCTATCTATCTTATCTATCTCTATTATCTATCTATCTATCTATCTTCTATCTATCTATCTATCTCTATCTATCTCTCTATCTATCTTCTATCTACTATCTATCATCTATCTAATCTATCTATCTCTCTATCTATCATCTATCTATCTATATCTTACTATCACTTCTTCTATCTATCTCTACTATCTATCTCTTCTATCTATCTTCATCTATCTATCTATCTATCTCTATCTATCTTCTATCTATCTATCTATCTTATCTATCTTCTATCTATCTATCTTATCTATCTTATCTTCATCTTATCTATCTCTATCTATATCATCTCTATTATCTATTCTCTATCTTCTATCTTCTATCTATCTATCTATCTATCATCTATCTATCTATCTATCATCTCTATCTATCATTCTATTATCTATCTTCTATCTTCTATCTATCTATCTTCTATCTATCTCATCTATCTATCTATCTATCTATCTTCTATCATATCTATCTATCTATCTATCTTATCTCATCTATCTATCTATCTATCTATCTACTATCTATCTATCTATCTATCTTCTATCTATCTATCTATCTATCTATTCTACTTCTATCTATCTATCTCATCTATCTCTATACTATCTATCTACTCTATTCTATCCTATCTACTTCTTCTATCTATCTATCTTCTTCTTATCTATTATCTATCTATCTATCTATCTCTCTATCTATCTATCTACTCTTCTCTATCTATCTATCTATCTTTTCTATCTATCTTCATCTATCTATCTATCTATCTATCTATCTATCTATCTATCTATTTTCTATCTCTATCTATCTATCTCTATCTATCTATCCTATCTACTATATCATCTATCTATCTCTATCTATCTATCTATCTATCTATCTATCTCTATCTATCTATCTATCTATCTATCTATCTATCTATCTATCTTCTATCTATCTATCTATCTATTCTTATCTATCTATCTATCTACTTCTCTATCTATCTATCTATCTATCTAATCCTATCATCTTCTATCTCTATCTATCTCTATCTTCTACTATCCTATCATCTATCTATCCTCTTATCTATCTTCTATCTAATCTACTATCTATCTAATCTATCTTCTACTATCTATCTATCTAATCTATTACATCTCTATCTATCTATCTCTATCTATCTATCTATCTCTCTAATCTCATCTATCTCTCTATCTATCTATCATCTATACTATCTCTATCTATACTATCTCTATCTATCTATCTATCATCTACTACTCTCATCTATCTATCTATCTATCTATCTCTTCTATCTATCTATCCTATCTATCTATCTAAATCATCATCTACTCTATCTTCTATCTATTCTCTATCTATCTATCTTCTCTATCTATCCTCTCTCTACTCTATCATCTATCTCTCTTATCTTCTAATCTCTCTCT
>JAMCCL010000782.1:0-16881 GCA_024516035.1 Bactericera cockerelli
ATTGGACACTATAAATAATTTAATATTATTATTATTTTGCTAACCTTATGTGCTGATTATTTTAAATGTGTCTTTTGTTGCAGGTATGTCTACATTGACTAGAAAATCAATATTTGAAGATTTGGGTGGAATAAAAGCATTTTCTTCCTACTTAGCAGAAGACCTTTTCTTTGCTCGAGCAGTATCTGAACAAGGGTGGAAGATCACCATCAGTGGACAACCAGCATGGCAGAATTCAGGTCACTGTGATGTTACTAGTTTTAAAAACAGATTAAGTAGATGGGTCAAGCTGAGGATTGCCATGGCACCATTCACCTTGGTTTGTGAACCACTGTCCGAGTGCCTTATATTGGGAGCTTGTGCCAGTTGGGCTGTTTCCTTTCTCTTTCAAATAGATGCAGCTGTATTTTATTTGGTTCACATTCTTGCTTGGTTCTTGTTAGATGCCATACTTATTTCAGTTATTCAGAATGGTTCTTTGCCATTTAGTAAATTTCACCTTATTGTTTGCTGGCTTTTCCGAGAGGTTCTTGGGCCTTGGGTGTTTTTCACATCAATATGGGATCCTGTTATAAAATGGAGAACAAGATCTTATAAACTAAAATGGGGTGGTATAGCAGAGTTAGTAGATGAATGTAAACCATACATTCAGGTATAAAAACCCAATATATTTTTTTAAATCTTAAGACTGTGATATTGTTCTAGGTATATGCCTCTCAGTCTGAAATTTTCATGATTGTATTAGTGATCCCAACTGATCTTGTCTGAATTTTAAATGATATTGGTATCTTTGAAATTAAAACTATTTGTTAAGAGAAATTTCAACTGTAGCAAAAAGCAAGATTATGATATTACACTATCTACAGCTGATACAAAATAAACCTAACAATGAAATTCTGTCAGGCAATAGAAAATACCAATTTTCTGTTGAAAAAAAAATTACAATTTTTCAACAATATAAAGTTTACTGAAGTTTTGAGTTTTTCTCAATACATTGGGTAGGAAAATTAGGGCAGTGCAAGTCAGAGAAAATTGATGCAGTTTGTATTGTAGGTAAAATTATCTATTTTCTATGATTAAATTTTGTAATAAGTAATAATATATAATAATAAACACTTATATTCATAGATTTTTACTGCACCATTAGAACTAAAGAGTTAAAAAAGATAAATTTATGCAATGGGTGGGTTCTATCCTGAGCTTTGTTCATTCAGTTAACACCACCAAACTTCCTCAAGTCTCTCTACCTACCAATTGGTCTTACTTTAGCCTATAACTATCTTGAGGTATCCAAGCAAGGATTATGTATATACTATATACATAAATTGTCCCTTTAGTTTGGACAAATGTATATATTTATTTTTATTTTCTCTTTTCTTATTTATAGTATTTCCAAATTTTATATATCTATTTCTTTGTACTCAACATATTTTGTATGTATATAAATGTATATGAATTTACAAATAAAGAATTAAATAATAATAAGGATTTAACAAGTCCAACGTACATCTGTTGTCCAGCCCACTTCCATTTCAACCTCAACATAATACCCAGACATCACTAACACCATTTTTTCCCCCTCTAACCCATTCATTTTCTTTCTCTCTTAGCTATACACAACATACATTTATTATGAGCTCATATTTTATAATATATGGTGGTTTCAAAGTAGCAACAAAAAATATGGTGAATTCTACACATCAAGATACTTTGAAAAGTTGATTACCATTTTTTTGCACATTTTGTGAAAAAATAAGGAAAATATCTACTATTCACACTACTTGATACAGTCAAAGCAGACATCACAAAAAATTTTTATATATAAATACCCTACGTTTGCAATGAACCAAAAAAAATGACAGATAAAAAACAAAAAAATTGTGGAATAGGAATTTATTACATGAGTAATTTTTGTTCATTGTTCATTTACTGCAAGAGTGAGGTGGTCCCTGAGTTGAGGATTAGAATTCAGGTATAATGATATAATCCCAATATCTTATTTTTGCTTATAATTCCGCCACTGGTCGATGCTCACATTAAAGCAGCTACTCATTTTTCCTCACGAGGTATGAGTGGACCCCGTACACCCAAGAACAGAGCAGAAAAAATCGTGCCCCGCTGGGGATCGAACCCAGGTCACCGTGCGTGCAACGCCTAGCGCGCTAACTCATTCTGCCATGGTGACTTCTTAGTAGTCACCTTGGCCTAGCGGTAGCATGCTCGGCTTGCACTCCAGGTGACCTGGGTTCGAATCCCAGCAGGGTCGGATTTTTTCGGCTTTGTATTTAGGATGTCGGGTCCTACTCTAGCCTCGTGAGGACAGTTGGGGTAGTTGTAGAGTGGGCAACGACCAGTAGCGGCATTACGAGATTGATATTGGAAAATGATGGTTGTTTGGAGATATCATGCATAAGCATTAGTTCTCGTAATGTCGATGCTAACCCGTAAAATTGTGACATAATAACACGAATAACTAGCTCTTTATCTTTATATTGATTATAATAATATAATCAAACAAGTTTTGACAGAAAAACTTTGGAATCTATTTTACTACTGTAGTAAATTGTAAATCCGTGGGCCACAGTATTTTTGTTATATTTTTGGAACATTTCATTCAAGCGTACGGTAATCTTGTCCAGTGACATTTTTTTTTTTTTTTTTTGATTCCATCAAGTTGTGCGAACGGTGATATGCCTATGCTGGGAGGACTTGTATTTTTATAAACCAAGTTTGCAAGAAAACAATTTTATTCCACTACGCGTACGGTATTTTATCAGTTGCTTGTCCTGGCTTTACCATGTAATTGTCGTTATTTAACGAAATAACTCTAGCTGGTTATGACACATGTAGGTCATTAATTTATTATACATAATTATAATATAGATTAGAATATTCTATTAACACTGGTTAATTCAGAATTTCATTCATGTTATTATTAAACATGTTGGATCAAGTTTTATTTACAAATGACATAGAATATATACATACATAGAAATTAAAATTAACAAAACAAAACTTGATCAAGGGCGGTGCTAATGCCAACGGCATGTTCGATCCTACCATGCTGGGTCTGTCGAGGATTTGATTTAAAAAGTCAAATCTTCAGATATCGCGCAAGTTACTAAACTATTGTTGAAGGAAATTCAGAAATTGTGATATTTTTGTGAATTGTTTTAAATAATTCTCTCAAATAATAGGTATTTCATTTATTTGAACATATTTTAAATACAAATAATATTTTAATTAGTTTTGAACATCTTTTTTATAACTACTGAAAGTGTTTACTTTGTCATTTCTGAACTCCAAATTTGCTTTCGAGATGTTTCAAAAAATAGTTCTTTAGTTTGTCTAAATCGTGACAGAAGAAAGAGGACAAGAAGCAGTTAATACTGGATCACCTTTTTCATCTGACAATAACCATCCATTTCTAGAGACATGCACTTGGACCCTAACGAACTTTCTGCACTCTGCTGCTCCTGGACCTTCAGTGGATTAACACCTTCAGTTCACTTGGAATCATACCAGCTACCCATATTAATCTCACCTAGCCTAGCCAAGCCAAAGTAGGACCATGAATGCTAGTCTCATGTGTTAAGGGAAACAGAATTTTTTATGCTCAAGATCTCTTGACCATAGGTTGGCTAAAAAAAGGTTCTGGTTCAAGCAAAGAAACAGCTGAATGCATAGTGCTAGATAGTGAAATTTTTCACTCTGTGGATTTTATTTAGATGTACAATACATTATTATAAAATGAATATTTCACTGATAGGTGGTTCTGCCACACTAAAAAATGATGTTTAGGTACTTTGTGACATGCTTCCTGATTACTTGATTTAAAATTAATTGGCCAATTTACTGTGCACTGTTCATAATAACAATAATAACTATTGTGCTCTCTCTACCACCTTATTACTATGAAGCCCCTTAAATTTTGAGTTAATTTTATATCTATTTAAAAAAAGTGTTTCACACTATTGTGTTTTATAATTTCACTAGTCTTAACAAGTCAATTTTGTTTTAATTTAAGTATAACAATGTTTTTTGGTAATAATTCTCAAAGCAAACAACCCAGCAATTCTAATTAGCCACAGCAGTATATAAATTGTCATGAAGGATTACAAATACATAAAAACATTCACTAGTCCATGTTCCACCACATTAGACATTGCTTAACTTTTGCAATTTCATGAAAACTGGTGTACTCCATGCCCCATCTTCATTTTCTGCTGGCTATTAGTTTATTTCTTTGTTATTTTTGGTTTCACAAAAGAAATATATTTTAATTTACATAGTATTATTATTTTATTGTGATTATGTACATGTTATGAGCATATTTTATAATTGGATATCATTATTTTATTTCTATACTAGCTAAAACCTGGCATTTTGTCACCATTAAGGTTTTTTCTCATGGCCGGCCGGTGTCCCAATAAAAATAATAATAACACTTTTAATTGGAAGGTAACCACCAGGGAAGGTTAAAGGTTATGCTCAAAGCATTTTCTACCACCTAACCCTCAGAGTCTTATTATTATGTGGTCACAACCATAATGATGAAAAATTTGAAACAACGGAACCCTACACTAAGTGGATTATCTGACTAGCACGTTCACCATTTGATTACCAGTGCACTTGAAAATTGTATTAGATGTTTTAATTTTGATAATTTTCTAGTATGTTGAAGGTGGCTTAGGGGGGGTGAACTCTCAGTGAGAGTACCGTTTGGTATTGTAACCCCAAGAGGACATAGTCAGCTAGACATGCACAACTTTGAGTTTTATATATAGAGATTGTACCTACTTAGGAAATACTTGTCATACATTGGTACAAGGTCTTGTGGAAATTTGATAGTGCATTTTACACTTTTGTGACATTTTTTAAAATAATAAACACTCTTATTGTAAAATATAATAATGGTAAAGAGTCTTATTTGAATTGTGTTGTTTAAAACAGATTAGTTATTTTCTTTTTCTTTCCAAATTTCTATATAAAAAAATTATACCCAAATTTGTGTATGTGTTAAAAAAACCTATTTAAAATTTATTACTTTATTTTTATACAAAAAAATATTCTTCATAAGATTTGAATGTATGGCCTCTAAATAAAATAACTTAAATTGAATTTATGCCTAATATACATTTGTTTCTAGTATTTTTATTACTATTATTATTATTTTTTTTTTTTGCAAAAAAATGCATATAATGGGATTCGAACCCACGACCTCAAAACCAAGAGCATAGCATTTGATTACTATGTAGTATAATGTACAGTATAGGTAAATAGGTATGTCAACATTGTGGTAGTGAGTTACTACCCATCCACTAGAGAGCGCTACGAGTAGCTGGAAATAAGTGGTGGAACAAATCCAGTTGACTTTGGGCAACTGACTTCCAGTTAAAAGTTGGGTTACTTTCCAGTTGATTTCCAGGTGGAGGTCAGGTGGAAGGTGGAAATCTCCAGCTGATTTCCAGGTGGGCAAGTAGACTTTTTCCACCTAACAGTATGGTATACATCCAGTTGACTGTGCTGTCTGGGTACCAAGTTCTATAGTTCCGTAACCCTCCATCCCAGACAGCACAGTCAACTGGATGTATACCATACTGTTAGGTGGAAAAAGTCTACTTGCCCACCTGGAAATCAGCTGGAGATTTCCACCTTCCACCTGACCTCCACCTGGAAATCAACTGGAAATGAACTGGAAAGTAACCCAACTTTTAACTGGAAGTCAGTTGCCCAAAGTCAACTGGATTTGTTCCACTTATTTCCAGCTACTAGTAGCGCTCTCTAGTGGATGGGATAAGAAGTCACTACCCCAATGCTTACATACCTATTTACCTATACTGTACATTATACTACATAGTAATCAAATGCTATGCTCTTGGTTTTGAGGTCGTGGGTTCGAATCCCATTATATGCATTTTTTTGCAAAAAAAAAAAATAATAATAATAGTAATAAAAATACTAGAAACAAATGTATATTAGGCATAAATTCAATTTAAGTTATTTTATTTAGAGGCCATACATTCAAATCTCATGAAGAATATTTTTTTTGTATAAAAATAAAGTAATAAATTTTAAATAGGTTTTTTTAACATATATTATCAATTTTGAGTATAATTTTTTTATATAGAAATTTGGAAAGAAAAAGAAAATAACTAATCTGTTTTAAACAACACAATTCAAATAAGACTCTTTAACATTATTATATTTTTACAATACAAGTGTTTATTTTTAAAAAAATTGTCCCAAAAGTGTAAAATGCACTATCAAATTTCCACCATGTCACAAGACCTTGTACTAATGTATCACAAGTATTTATTAAGTAGGTATAATCTCTATATATAAAACTCAAAGTTGTGCATGTCTGGCTGACTATGTCTTCTTGGGGTTACAATACCAAACGGTACTCTCACTGAGAGTTCACCCCCCCTAAGCCACCTTCAACATACTAGAAAATTATCAAAATTAAAATATCTAATACAATTTTCAAGTGCACTGGTAATCAAGTGGTTAACGCGCTAGTCAGATAATCAACCTAGCGTAGGGTTCCGTTGTTTCAAATTTTTCCTCATTATGGTTGTGACCACATAATAATAAGACTCTGAGGGTTAGGTGGTAGAAAATGCTTTGAGCATAACCTTTAACCTTCCCTGGTGGTTACCTTCCAATTAAAAGTGTTATTATTATTTTTATTGGGACACCGGCCGGCCATGAGAAAAAACCTTAATGGTGACAAAATGCCAGGTTTTAGCTAGTATAGAAATAAAATAATGATATCCAATTATAAAATATGCTCATAACATGTACATAATCACAATAAAATAATAATACTACGTAAATTAAAATATATTTCTTTTGTGAAACCAAAAATAACAAAGAAATAAACTAATAGCCAGCAGAAAATGAAGATGGGGCATGGAATACACCAGTTTTCATGAAAATGCAAAAGTTAAGCAATGTCTTTGAACGTGGTTGAACATGGATTAGTGAATGTTATTATGTATTTGTAATCCTTCATGACAATTTATATACTGCTGTGGCTAATTAGAATTGCTGGGTTGTTTGCTTTGAGAATTATTACCAAAAAACATTGTTATACTTAAATTAAAACAAAATTGACTTGTTAAGACTAGTGAAATTATAAAACACAATAACACAATAGTGTGGAACACTTTTTTTAAATAGATATAAAATTAACTCAAAATTTAAGGGGCTTCATAGTAATAAGGTGGTAGAGAGAGCACAATAGTTATTATTGTTATTATTAACAGTTCACAGTAAATTGGCCAATTAATTTTAAATCAAGTAATCAGGAAGCATGTCACAAAGTAAACATCATTTTTTAGTGTGGCAGAACCACCTATGAGTGAAATATTCATTTTATTATAATATGTATTGTACATCTAAATAAAATCCACAGAGTGAAAAATTTCACTATCTAGCACTATGCATTCAGCTGTTTCTTTGCTTGAACCAGAACCTTTTTTTAGCCAACCTATGGTCAAGAGATCTTGAGCATAAAAAATTCTGTTTCCCTTAACACATGAGACTAGCATTCATGGTCCTACTTTGGCTTGGCTAGGCTAGGTGAGATTAATATGGGTAGCTGGTATGATTCCAAGTGAACTGAAGGTGTTTGTCATTGTGCTAGTCCAGGAACAGCAGAGTGCAGAAAGTTCATTAGGGTCCAAGTGGATGTCTCTAGAAATGGATGGTTATTGTCAGATGAAAAAGGTGATCCAGTATTAACTGTTTCTTGTCCTTTCCTTTTCTTCTGTCACGATTCACGATTTAGACAAACTAAAGAACTATTTTTTGAAACATCTCGAAAGCAAATTTGGAGTTCAGAAATCACAAATTAAACACTTTCAGTAGTTATAAAAAAGATGTTCAAAACTAATTAAAATATTATTTGTATTTAAAATATGTTCAAATAAATGAAATACCTATTATTTAAGAGAATTATTAATTATTTAAAACAATTCACAATTTGTCACAAAAATATCACAAATTCTGAATTTCCTTCAACAATTAAAGATAAAACTCGTCCTTTAAAGGACGAGTTTTATCTAAACACTTCCAGTAGTTATAAAAAAGATCAAAACTAAATAAAATGATATTTGTATTTAAAAATGTTCTAAACTAAATAAAATACCTAATATTTAAAAGAATTATTAATTATTTAAAACAATTTACAATCACCAATATCACAATTTCTGAAATTACGAAAATCAAAGATGGCGTCTTCAACAAAGGACGCGTTTTATGTAAACTGGAAAAATATGGAACATTTCCAGCTGACTGGTCAACTGACTAAATTCTACTCATGTCCTAGCTGGAGAGAGTGGTTATATTTCCAGCTGACTGCCCAGGTGACTGAGTCTAGATGGATTTTTGTTGGAAATATCCAGGTGGCTGGTCAACTGATTAAATCCATAATGGAAAAATCCAGCTGTCGGGACAGTTGGAGGTCCAGTTGACTTTATACACCTGGATATTTCCACCTTAAATCCAGACTGGAAGTCACCTTCCGTGCTGTCTGGGATTGATCTGTTCGCTTAGTGCTATTACGAGTCATGTCCATAAAGTGAGAGTACTTAATTTGTGTAGGCCTCACAAAAAAACCTGGTAATGTTTATGTGGGTAAATTACACTTTTCAACGTAATCGGCATCCCTTTCGATACAGGTGTCGAGGTGAGGGATCAATTTTTAAATGCCTGCCTCAAATATCCCGCCAGCTCCTTCGTCCACTTCTCTACCTTCTCGTTGCCGTCGGTTGAAAACTTTTTTTTCTCCCATGAGCATCTTCAGGGTATTAGTGACCATGTGGTAATCTGAAGGTGCCATATCAGGAAAATGCGCAGGGTGGTTCAAAACATCTCATCCAAACGAATCCAGGACTTGCTTTGTGGCATTGTCGTGCAGCAAATAGACCCCTTATGTCAGAAATAAGCATGCCACTTCTCTTATTCTGAATCGTCTTTTTTAAAGTTTATAGTGTCGCCCAATATAAAACTCTCTCTGATGATTTCTTTGGCTGACATCTGACATTGTGGAGAATTATTTGTTATCAGACTTATCAGGTTCATATTAGAAATCCAAAGTAATGTTAGGTATAATACATGTAATATTAATATAAAACTAGGATTCTTTAAATCCATAACACTAGGATTCTTTAAAGTAATCGTGATCAAGCCTACGAGCCTAGGCGAAACTTAAGTCGAAAAATAAGTGAAAATTTAAAGAATCCTAGTTTTATATTAATATTACATAATATATACCTGACATTGTGGCTTTGATTTGTTTATTTATTCTTTTTAAACTCACGAAACCACATGTACACATTAATCCATGGCACAATAACGATAAAAAGATTGAACCTCATTATTTTATACCTCAACTGGAGTTTTCCCTCCATAACAAATTAGAGACTGACAGCGATGATTTAACACTTGGCGGGAGATTCGATCGATATATTTTGCAAGAAATGCTCTGACGTAGATTTTTTTTAAGTTTTAAGATGAGTGTTTCACAGCCTTTTTTTATTTCGTAGCCATGAAACAGGAGCTATACTGTAGACACTTTTGGTATGTGTTTTAGCCTGCCCATCCCGTAGTATGTCTCCCCTCTGATGGGCGAGAAGTGACACAATACTTCCCATTTTGATGCTGGGTCAACACGAGCGCACCGGAAGGTATACCTTACAAACAACTGAAACCAATTTTTTGTCGGCGCGGGGGTTTGAACCCGGGACCTTCCACTTTTAACATACTTAACTCAAATTGGTCTTATTTATAGAAGAGGAATTAGGGTAACCGGAAAAATACCAACAAAAAAAATCATTTACTTTCGCCACTGGACCCTGATGCTGGCTAATTCCAGTCCCTCTCAGGCTGGGTGAGCGTAATTTTAGGAGCTGGTTTTAAAGTTACCAGCGAATGGACGGTAAAACCCCAGTCGTTGAAAGCGACGTTTAAAAAAAAACACTAACTTCATCATCTCACATCTGGCAACCCTGAATGTATAGTTCATGAGAAGATTTTCTAACCGTTTTTTGAACCCTATTGAAAATTCGAGTTATTCGATATTTCGATTGATCCGATGACAACTTCATCTGCAGTTCAGATTTCAGATCAGTTGGTAATTTTTTTTTTCTTTCAAAAACTGTGTTTTCTTTTTTAATTTTTTACATTAATGTTCAATTAAAAAATATAAATATTCTGGTATTTTATAGCTAAATTTCTGAGTTCCTAGCAGATTTTGTTGTATGTTCTCAAGCTTCCGTACTTGGTGTTTCATTTAAATCATTCCTTTGTCCATAAAACATAAAATTGCTAGATAAAATCCATTTCCTCCATGGCTGAATTAGATCAAAATCTTCCTTCTTCAGATGACAGTGATGAAGATTTTGTGCCATTAGGTATGTTTATTGTATCAGTAGATCATGTTTCAAAGTTATAACTATTGCCTTTTCTTTCTGAAAATGGTATAGCTGGGCCAGTGAGGACCTTCGGTTTGTTGAAAAAGTTAAAATAACAAAAGTAATATGGTAAAAACCAACGTTGATGGCACATTGAATACACCAGTACTCATTTTGTCTCTGAAGTTGAGCGATTTCCAGTGAGGTTAGGACTTGGATGGTTGAACTCTTGTGATTTATGACAAAATAGACAAAATTGAGTTCCTAAGTCATAACTTATGAAGACTTAGCGTAACAGAGGTATTACAAAAATGTCTAATATTTCTGCCCACAAACTAATTTACAGAACAGGAGGACCAAGGTGATTTTACAGGACAGGTTGAGACATTACATATTTTTCCATGGGTGAGACCATTGGAACAACATTTTCAAAATACAATATTGCACTCAATGCACAATAAATGATATAGATATAGGTATGTACATAATATGTATTTTGATATACCCATGTTATTTTTTTAAATTGGAGCATTTTTTCTCTCTCTCAATGAACACAATACATCTGATTATAGTGGAAATAAAATTTGTGTAAGTACGTGGAGTAATTATAATATATTGAACCCAGATTTTTTTTTCTCTTGAAAAACACATCGTGTTCCCTACTTTTTATAAACTAGGTAACATAATTTTGCTTAAATATTTTTCAACAGAGGAAGATGGTAAACTGTCTGAAGAAGATAGTAGTGGTGATGATGAGAGTTGTAAAGACAAAGATAGTAGTGAGCCAACCAAGAGCACTAAAGGAATCAAGAAGAGGTAAATTATAGGCTCATTTATTTACTTTTTGGATGTGAAATTGTACCCATGTCTTTCTTCTTTTTTTGTGATCTCTTAATTGAAAAATGTTTAAATAATAATTTGGTATTGAAAACAGGGCTGGAGTCTAGGAATTCACACAGATTTTACCATTTTTAACATTAAATTGAACTAAATCTGGCCCTGTTTTTACTTTTGACTGAACAGCAAGACTGATAGCATTTATTTATCAGAAACTAGTAAAAACAGATAGTTTTTAGAATTTCTAAAAAAAGGTTGAACCCTTGACATCTCTTCTTGTAAATGGTGTATAAAAAGACATGAAAATTTAACTATCTCAAATGGCACAACATGTGTTCAGCAATTTTTACAATAACACAATTCAGTTAGATATAAAAAAAAAAAAAAAAAAAAAAAAATACTGAAACATCTGAAATGCAATGTACAATATATCCAGCCCCGTATTAAAAAAGTAAATTTGTTTTCAATTACTTAAATTATTGTCAACTACTTTACATAATGTACATTTGATAATATTTTTGAGTAAAAGGTAAAATAATTATATTTTCAGTAAAAGAAGAAAAGTTGAATTAGAAGAGAAATCAACTGACAATATTTCAGAAAAAGAAGAGGATACACAAAAAGAAGATAAACATGACATTGACCAACTATGGGCAGGTAAATTAACTAACTAATATGCCAAAAAAACAACTCAAACAGATCTCATCACTTTTTGAGGTTCGGAGTCCTTCTCAAGTTTTCTACACAAAAAATCAAAACCAAAAGCTGTTTTTTGAAGCCCTAATTAAATAGCTATCATTTTCTAAACAAATGACACTTTTAAAATTTGAAGAATAAGAATTAATCTCCTACAAAAGTGATCACCAAACCCACAAACTATAATATAGAAAATATGATAAAACTTAGAACAGAAAAGAATTTTGAAGGAAACTTTTCCAAAAAAATATCAAGTAATAAAGTGTGAAATGTCAATCCCATTTATAACAATTTTAGACTAAACTTAGAAGCTATTCTTGAAACTCAAAATTAATAATAATAACACTCTTATGTGTAAAGTAACCACCAGGTGAGGTTGATGCTCAAATCATTTTCTACCACTTAACCCTCAGTTTTATTATTATGTGGTCACAAACTCAAATCAATGAAAAATTCATGCACTAGGTTTAATGCAAACCAATGGATCTCTACGCTACCTGGATCACCAGTCTTGTGTGTTAACCAGTTGACTTACAGTGCACTTTTTTTTTAATTTTATTGAAATTAACTATTTTAGTTCGACAAATAAACTAGTAAATAAATAATTTGGGAGAGCTTTTCACAAAGTTGTAGGTTCAATTTATTTGGAAAGGAATGACCATCAAAGAAGTTGGTCGAAAACTAGAATTATAAAATTAACTCAGTTACTGGCTGCATTGCCATCAATCCATCATACTGTAACATCCCCTCTTCAGTAAAAAACATAATCCTTGTATCTAGATGGTAATTTGGTTTGCCTCCTCTGACGTGTTGGACGTTCATCTTCATTATCATTAGACATGATTCTTGGTGACTGGTTTGGGGGATTCTGAACATTTTCTTTTTCTTCAGTTGGACTAGATTCCACTACATCATCACCTCTTTCTTCATTTTCACAAGATGATGTTTCAGGATGAGTTGAATCTGGTTTAATAAATTTTTCATTTCTCCTTAGCATAGCTCCTTCTGAAGTTCTCACGGTATATGATCTATTCCCATCTTTGCTCTCAATTTTACCTTTAGACCAAGTTTCGCTTTCAGGCATTTTCTTATACCACACATCTTCATCAATCTCCAGGTCTTGTCTACTAACTGAATGTCTATCATAATATATTTTTGCCTTGTTTTTATTTTCTTTTATTTTGTCCTGTACACACTGTTGCTCAATGGGTTCAAGATCCTTGTTTATACTTGGTATGTGACACCGCAACCATCTGTTCATTAACCTTTTAGCAGGACTGAAGTTTGTCTTATTGGGTGTATTTCTATGAAGCAACAACATTTGGTAAAAGTCTGTGTTGCTGTCAATACTTTTCTTTATAAGTGTTTTTACTACTTTGACGGCGGATTCTGCTTTTCCATTAGACTGTGGGTAATGCGGACTTGACATGACATGATTAAACTCCCAATCATTACTGAATTTCTTAAACTCCTGTGATGAAAAATTTGTTGCACCGTCTGTTATAACGGTTCGGGGAATACCATGTCGACTGAAGTTTCTCTTGCAGATGAGAATAACACAAGCTGAACTTAAATCTTTTAATTCGTCAATTTCGAAGTAATCAGAGTAATGATCAATCGTGACAAGGAATCTTCTTTTCTTTCCTTTAATGTCTACTTCGAAAACATCCATGCTAATTATTTCAAAAGGTTCTTTAGGTACTTCATAAGATTTCATTTCGATTCTCTTTTGATTTGCAGATAATTTTGCACAAGTTTCACAAGATTGCACAAGATCTTTAATTTCATTGTTCAAATTAGGCCAAAACACAACTTCCTTAGCCAGCTTTTGTGTAGCTTCTATTCCAAGATGTCCTAAGTGAATTTTTTTTAAAAATTCTTTTCTGAGTTTGACAGGAATTAATATCTGATTTCCTTTTAGAATTATTCCATCTTCTATTGTTAAATCGGCTCTGTAATTCCAAAAGCACTTTAACTCATTGGACAGTTTGTGTTTTTCTTCTGGCCATCCTTTGATTATTTGTTGCTTCAGATGCTGAAGTTGACCATCAGTATTTGTTTCTTCTTTAATTCGTTGAATTGATTCATCTGATATTTTAACTATCTTGTTATCATAGTAATTTATACCAGTATTAATTATTCTTAATGTACTGACGGTTTCACACAAATCTATTTCTTGTGAAATTTTATATATGTCATTTTGCTTTTCAATATTCTGCAAACTTTCAGGTGCACGAGATAATGTATCTGCCAGATACATACTTGTACCATTCTTATATTTTACAAGTAAATTATATCTTTGAAGGGTCAATATCATACTTTGTAAACGTTTTGGAATTTTTAACAATGGTTTTTTAAATATTGATACTAATGGACTGTGGTCTGTCTCAATAACAACATTTGGCTGTCCACAAATATACTGGTCAAAGCGTTGACATGCAAACACAATCGCAAGCATTTCTTTTTCAATCTGTGCGTAATTCTTCTGTGTTGATGTTAACATTTTAGAAGCGTAAGCAACAGGTTGATCTTCTTGCAAAATGGCACATCCAAGGGCAAAAGAAGACGCATCAGCTTGAATAGTAATAGGTTTCTTTGGGTCAAAATATTTCAATTTTGTTGCATCTGCAATGATATTTTTTATATTCAAAAATGCTTTTTCTTCATTATCAGTCCACTGAAATGTTTCTCCATTTCGCGTTATTTTTCTTAGAACTTCTGTTGTATCAGATAATTTGTTTATATATCTTGACAAATATGTTACCATTCCAAGAAATCTCATCACAGCTTCTTTATTTTCAGGTCTCGGCATATTGACAATTGATGATATCTTGCTAGGGTCTGGCTTGATTCCCTGAGAAGTCAATATATGACCATAAAATTTTATTTCTTTTTTACAGAGATGTGTTTTATCTGGATTGAGTTTAACATTTCGTTCTTTCAACCTCTTAAGAAGTGCTTCAAGATTTTTATCGTGATCACATTGAGCATCCTCTTGAGAATCACCATAGCCAACAATGAGAATGTCATCCGCTAATACAAACACACCTCTCAAACCATGTACTACTTCTAACATTTTCTTCTGAAAAATTTCATGGCTGTTGATAAACCAAATGGAAGTCTAAGGTATCTGTATTTTCCGAACGGTGTCCAAAAAGCTGTTAATTTACTGCTTCGTTCAGTTAATTTTACTTGCCAAAATCCTCTTGTCGCATCCATAGTTGAAAATAATTTTGCGTTATTTAACTCTGGAATTATTTCATCGATTGTAGGTAGTTGCTGTTTGGTATCCTTGATGGCACGATTCAGATGGGTAGGATCAATACATACTCTCAGTTTATTATTTCTCTTCACAATAGTCACATTACTTGTCCAGTCTGTGTATCCAGGTTCCTCAACGATTATATTATTTTTCAACATATTCTCAATTTCCATCTTCAAGTCATCTTTTAAGGCAATTGGAACACGGCGTGGGCTTTGTTTTACTGGTGTTACCTCAGTTGAAAAATCAATATCAACTTCACCTGCTATTTCACCTATGCCTTCAAATACATCTTTAAACTTTTCAACCATTTTCTTTGTTGAATAAGGTATATTTTTTTCGAGTTGTTTCTCTTGTATGTTCTTGATTTCACATATTTTCAAAACTTCACGGCAGTAGGTTATCAGGTTCAAAGTATCACATGCTTTGTATGAAAGTAAAGGTTTGTGATCATAGTCTACCACAATAAATTCCAAGTGAAAAATATGTTTGCCTTTTCTTATTTTCATAGTGTACTTTCCTTTGACACCCAGTGCTGTTCCGTTGACAGCTCGAAGTACAGCATTAGACAAACATAACTGAATATTTTCTACTTCCAATATGTTACATAGTGTTTTTTCGCCAATGATGCTACATGTAGCTCCAGTGTCTAATTGAAATGATGTGGTTTTAACCTTGCTATTAGGTAGGATTACATTTAAATTGATAAATACACCTTGATCTTTAAAGTGATTCACTTGTAATATTTTCTGGTCAACATCATCATTGTTTGGCACATTATGATGAACATACTTTATGTTATTTCTTCTTTGTCTACAAACAGTGGCAAAGTGTCCTTTTTTATCACATTGATAACAAATACTAGTTCTTGCAGGACATTCCTCAATTTTATTATGCCATTCTCCGCCACAGTATGCACATTTTTTCTGATTTTTCGTATGTCTGAATTTCTTGTTTTTAAATTCCACCTTGTTGATTTCATTTTGTTTATCTTCTAAAAATTCTAACTGTTTCTTTGTTTCTTCACTTGATTTGCAAATATTTATAGCTTCTGAAAGATCAATATTTTTCTTTAACCAAAGTTTTTCCCTCAGTTTGACATCTTTGATAGAACAAATAATTTTGTCTAAAAGAAGTTCGTCCTCCATGGTCTTATATTCACACAATTTACTTTGAGTCTTCAGTTTAAGAAAATAGTCCTGATATGATTCTTCCTCCGTCTGTTTCATGCTATTATAAATATAGCGCTCATATCTGATGTTCACTTCAGGGGTCAACTTTTCGATCAAAATACTCAAGATTTCTTCCGTTGTTTTGTCTTCTGGTTTTTCTATTAGTTCGTATATCTTCATACTTGCTTCTTCTCCTATTGCTGTCAACATAGTCGATACTCTCACAACATTTGTTTCTGTTTGGAGGCCACTAGCTGTTTCAAAGTTATTCCACATTCTTCTGAAATGTTCAATGTTAGATCGGACATTGCCGTCGAGCTTCAATCCGCTTGGTAGAGGTAAACTGTTGACCTGCTTTACCAGGGTGACACTCTGCTTGACTTTGTCTTCTGACAATTGAGCTTTCAAAGTTTTGTTCTCTGCTTCATACTCCGCTAACTTCTTCTGCACAATCTGTTGAATTTGTTTTTCCAGTTCTTTGTCCATTATTTGA
>JAMCCL010000783.1:0-16878 GCA_024516035.1 Bactericera cockerelli
TCATCTACGCAGGCACGTTCATAGGCGTCACGTGTCTCCTCACGGCAGCTCTCTCCTACGTGACCAACTTCCCCCACATCTCCCTAGGCGTGAAACTGAAGCACGCTCTCATCCACACGTGGCTCTGCCTCAGCGCTTTCACGTTGCTCTTCGCTCTCGGCGCCAAGCAGACTGCCTCAGTCAGGCTGTGTGAGTGGATAGGCGTGAGCCTGCACTACCTCGCCCTGTGTGCGCTCTGCTGGATGGCGGTCACTGTCAAGTGAGTACACCCTGTATGTGTTGTGGAGTGGGTGGGTTCAGTCAGGCTGGGTGAGGGATAGGCGTGAGTCTTCACATTAAAAAAATATATATATATATACACTAAGCAAAACAAAATAGGGGCCACCTGTATTTTCTAAGATCATCGTGTATAGTACACCTTGGATTGAATGTTTATTATTGTTATCTTACTTATCTTGTTAATTAGACGCTCAGGTATGAATTTTGACCCTAACATGAATAGATGGCATGAGGTAAATATCATTATTTGTAATAATAATCAAAACAGATAAAATTCCAATCTCGAACGTTTTGGTTGATTACCTTAATATTTTTTCTTAATAACGTTTCCTCTTGATTTAAAGTCACTTTTAGTGTTTCTTATCGACATGCCGAGGTTTCGACACCATTTAAGTCAAGAATTGCATATCAGAGCCGTAACTCTACTTGAAGAGGGCCTTTCTCAGCGGTGTGTGGCCAACAGGCTTCAAGGGTCACGGCGAGCCATTCAAAATCTATGGAGTCATTACCAAGAGACTGAAAATTTATCAAGAAGACCAGGAAGTGGGAGACAGCGCTCAATCACTGGAGAAAAGACCGATTTATAGCCAGGACAGCCCTGCAGGAACGGTTCACATCCGGCCCCCGCGTACAAATGGACCTCCAGGAGTACTCGAACACAGTTGTAAGTGCTCAAACTGATGTATACTGGCTGAACAATATTTGATCTGCTGGGAACTTTTCCCCAAGTCCTGTCATTCTAGATTTGACTTCCGAAATAAACGTTTTTCCTATTACTGTTCTTGTAAATAAAATGGTGTCTTTACTATATCATTTCTATACCTATTAAGTTGTATTAGAGTAAAATAACAAACATATCAAATTGGCGACGAGGAGAAAAGAAGAAAGCACTACAATGAGCATTGCAGAGTTGAAAGTCAAACGAGGTACTGTGAAGGCTTTACTGACGAAAACCAAGCAGAAAATTACGGAAAATTGCACAATGGAAGAGCTGAAAGTTTACGAAGACAATGTTGAGGACTACAGAACGAGATACGAACGGATACAGGATGGGTTGGATTTGTTAGTCACAGGTGAAGACACAGAGTCTCAGGTTGACTACCGATTCGACATACAGGAGACTATTACAGGTATTAAAGTTCTTATTTTACAATTCAGAAATATGATTATTGGTACTCATGCTACTAATCTGAGTAGCGCTAGCTCTGCCAGTAAAAGTGCAACTGAGATGTGTACGACATCAAACTTGACTTTTGTGCCCTATCAAGAGGATGAAACTTTTAGTAATTTCATAAAGCGGTTGGAAACTTTCATGGTATTGAAGGGACACACAGACAGTAGGCTCAAAGTGTATACACTGTTACATGCACTGACGCCACGTATGCATGAAAATTTGTACAATATGTGTGCACCCGAGGATCCTATTACAAAGGAATATGATGTACTGGTTACTATGATGAAGGAATATATTGAGCCTAGTCCTAGCTTATGGGCACTGCAGAATAAATTTATCTGTCGTACACAAGAGCCAAATGAATCGGTAAATGAATATTCTACTGAATTGAAAAAGTTAGCAAAACATTGTAAGTTTAACTGTGAGAAGTGTAACAATTGTACAGCTAATGCATTTCTAGCTTTACAATTTATCCGTGGTCTACGTGATTCTGATATTCGGGTACAATTACTACAAGAGAAAAACACTGCTACTTTTCAAGATTTAATTCATAGAGCAATTACAATAGAATTCTCGAAATCAGAAAATCAATTCATGAGTAATACAGTATCTAATTCTACTGAGTACAATGGACAGTACACAAAATTACATCAGGTGAAGCAAAATATGTTTTCTAATCGCGTGCAATATTCTCAAACACCTAAGTTGAATAATAAAAAATTTAACAATGGGTATTTCTCTAAATTAGCAGGAAAGTGCTATCGCTGTGGGCAAGAGAACCACAGGGCCAACGTCTGCAAGTTCCGGTCTGAGTTCTGCCGGAGATGTGATAAGCTGGGACACATAGCGCGTGTCTGTCAGTCAGGAAAGGGCGGCGGCAACACTGGTGGCAGTGACAGCGGCAGATTACAAGGCAGCCGCAGCGGCAGTAGAAAAGCTCACCAGGTAGATGAAGAGAATTCTACAGCGAGCGAAGACTACGAGGTAAACGTACTGCGCACCGTCAAGACCGACAAGTTCATGGTAAATATTGACATTGAAAACAAACATTTTAGTATGGAGGTTGATACGGGGGCAGCGTTGAGCTCGATATCTTACTCAGACTTCAAGGCTTTAAATATTAATAAAAAGATTTTTAAAACAAATGTTCAAATGAAAACTTACACAGGAGAGACGATTCTACCAAAGGGAGTGAGCTTTGTGACATGTCGATATAAAACCCAGACATTTGTTGGTAAAATATTCATCATCAGTCAGGATGTAGACCCAATTTTTGGTAGAGATTGGATACGAGAGGTTAATCTAGACTGGGCTGAAATTAAATTACTGAAAGCTGAAGAAAATTTACAACTTGAGGAAATTCTAAAAAAGTACGAAAAAGTGTTTACAGATAAAATAGGTGCAATACCAAATGAAAAAGGTGTACTAAAACTGAAACCTGAGGCCACGCCCATTTTCTTCAAACCTCGCCCTATACCTTATTCTAGGAGAGAGAAAATAGAGAAAGAACTGGACCGCCTGGAAAGAGATGGAATCTTGACAAAGATCGAGCACTCTGAGTGGGGTACCCCTATTGTACCCATTGACAAACCCAATGGTGATATCAGGATCTGTGCCGATTATAAGGTAACTCTTAACAAATGTATCCAGGACGTGAACTATCCTATTCCTAGAATAGACGATATTTTTTCTCAGATGAACGGGGGTAAGTTCTTCTGCACTTTAGATCTGAGCAAAGCCTACTTACATTACCAAATGAACGAAGAGAGTGCCATTCTTCAGAGTTTAAGTACGCACAAGGGTGTATACAGGGTAAACCGACTTATGTTCGGAGTAAAAGTAGCCCCAGGACTATGGCAACAATATATGGACAAATTATTACAGGGTCTATCCGGTGTACAATGTTTTTTTGATGACATCATCATACAGGGTGCATCATACAATGAACTTCTAAGTAGATTGAATACTGTGTTAGACTTAATACAATCCCAGAATTTAACTTTAAACAGGGACAAATGTAAATTTTTCCAAAAAAGTATTCACTACCTGGGACATAAAATTGATGAACATGGCTTGCACAAAATGGAAGACAAAGTTTTAGCCATTAAAAACGCAAAGCGCCCAGAAAATGTTTCTGAACTCCGAACATTTTTAGGAATGGCAAACTATTATAATAAATTTATTTCAAACTTAGCAACCATACTGAATCCATTAAATCAGTTGCTTCGCAAAGGCAGGAAGTTCACGTGGACAACCGGGTGTCAGAAAAGTTTTGAAATGGTAAAAGAAGAAATATGTAATGAAAATGTGTTGGTTCACTATAACCCGGATCTTACAATTACCTTAGCCACTGATGCTAGCCCTGTCGGTCTAGGTGCTTGCCTATCGCATAGGTACCCAGATGGTTCTGAGAGGCCGATTGCCTTTGCGTCCAGATCTCTTACTGCCTGCGAGAGAAACTACAGTCAGATAGACAGAGAAGCGACGGCGATTTACTGGGGCATCAAACGATTCTTTCAATATGTGTACGGTAGGAAATTTATCCTTATTACAGATAATAAACCGTTGACCACAATATTTAATCCTTTGAAGACGTTACCTGCACTGTCGGCTACTAGAATGTTACACTATGCGCTGTTCTTATCAGGATTCGATTACACCATTGAGTATAAAAGAACCAGTGAGCACTGTAATGCAGATTTTCTTTCCCGATTTCCTACTGAAAATACCGATCCTAATATTACAGATCAGACCTACAAGTTCCAAGCTAATCAAATAAAAACATTGAATAGCATTTCATATCAAACCATTCAACAGGAAACACAACTAGATCCTGATTTGAAAATGATTTTGGATGCACTGGAGACAGGCAAGTGTTTGAAGTCGCTGGGCTACGAAAATACCGAAATTACATTGCAAGACGGATGTCTACTAAAAGGTACCCGTGTGATGATACCAGCTCCCTTGCGAACTAGTGTATTACAAGAGCTTCACACTGGACACTTGGGTATGGTAAGAATGAAAGCGCTGGCAAGGTGTTATTGCTATTGGAAAAATATAGATAGAGATATAGAAGAATCCGTGAGGAAATGTAAACATTGCTGTGAAAAACAAAATAACCCACCCAAAGTTCAGTGTCACCCTTGGGAGCCCGCAAAGGAGCCATGGCAGCGAGTACACATCGATTTTGCTGGTCCAGTTAATGGTTTGTTCTATTTCATAGTGGTTGACTCCTTTACCAAATGGGTTGAAGTAATTCCTACGAAGTCAACCACTACGGACTTTTGCATCAGGGAGCTGCGACGGCTTTTTACAAATTTTGGTATCTGTCCGGTACTAGTGTCGGATAATGGACCTCAATTTACTTCCTATTTGTTTAAAAACTTTCTAGAGAGCAATGGTGTGGTTCATAAGTTTTCCGCTGTGTTTCATCCTTCATCCAATGGGCAAGCTGAGAGGTCGGTGCAGACTGTGAAAAATTATCTTCATTGTATGTCGGATGAGCCGGGAGATGTCCACCTAAAATTAGCCAGACTTCTTATGCAGTTAAGAAAAATTCCAAACGCAGAGGGGATGAGTCCCTACGTGCTCATGCTTGGAAGAGATGTGAGGACAAGACTGGATGTTATCATGAAGCCAAGAGTATCTCTTGTTCCTGAGAGTAGAACTTACACTGTCTCGAGAAGTTTTCAAGTTAACGATCGAGTTCAAGTAAGGAACTACACTAGAGATTCCAAGTGGAAATTTGGTAGTGTTCAAAGAAAAGAGGGATCTGTCCACTACTGGGTGTTGCTGGATGATGGGAGGGTCTGGCGGCGACATGTGGACCAGATGCGGTCCACACATTATAGGGGGGAAGACTGATGTATACTGGCTGAACAATATTTGATCTGCTGGGAACTTTTCCCCAAGTCCTGTCATTCTAGATTTGACTTCCGAAATAAACGTTTTTTCCTATTACTGTTCTTGTAAATAAAATGGTGTCTTTACTATATCATTTCTATACCTATTAAGTTGTATTAGAGTAAAATAACAAACATATCACAAACTATTCACAATAGATTGAGAGAGGTACAAATTCGCTCTAGGAGAAAAATTCGTAAACCTAAACTTAGTTCTGGACACCGCGCTGCAAGATTAAGGTGGGCTAGAGAACACCTGCACTGGAGTGATGAGGAATGGAAGTGTGTGCTCTTCTCGGATGAATGTAAAGTGAAATTTGAAAGCGACGATAGACGTATTAGAGTGTTTCGACGCTTAGAAGAGAAGTTTCAGAGCTCTTGTAATCATGAAACGGATCCTCATGGGGGACCAAGTGTTATGGTGTGGTGTGGCATCAGTAGCAGAGGGAAAACCGATGTGGTTTTCCTCGTTGACGAAACGGTAACCTCTCAATTTTGTGTGGATAATGTCTTCGTTCCCCATGTGCTTCCATTTAGCGAAAGAACCGGGCCCAACTTTATCTTCGTGCATGATAATGCCCGCCCCCATACGGCAAGAGCCACTGTTGAGGTATTACAAGCAGCGGGGATCAGAGTTCTCGGCTGGCCAGAGATAAGCCCAGACTTCAACCCTGTTGAACATGCATGGGATTACCTTAAGAGGGAGATTAAAACCCTAAAAGACCAGATCCAGACTCAAGATCAGCTCATGGAGGCGTTGACAGCTGCATGGAACAGGATTCCGGAAGAGCGCATCCATGTACTCATCCAAAGCATGCCAAGAAGAGTCTAGTCATGTGTAACAGATCGTGGAGGTCACACTCGATACTAAAAAGCCGATAAATTGCAATTCCTTCTTGGTATGCTGTTGTGATGGTTGAACAAGCGTCTTAACTTTTATTCTCAAGTTTGTCCTAAAACGACCATTTCCAAAAAACAAATAAAAATCTTGATTTTTTTAAATAAAAACTCGTTTGTTTTTATCTCAATAGTTAGAGAAGAATGTATTGGAGTAATTTCAACTTTTTAATTCATATTTAAACCTATACATTTAAAGTAGTAGGTCCGAATCTCTAAAAATACTTGTGGCCCTTATTTTGTTTTGCTTAGTGTATATATACATATATTCAAGTTTAATAAAAAAAATTTATTAACATTTATACAAAGGTAGGTACCTATTTCTCCTAAACTTTGAAAGGCTTCTAAAAGTTTTTTTCATCTTAAACCAAAATTTTAATTGATTTAAACTAATTAATTTTAAACTAAAGTCATTTTAATTTTACCATCATCTTCTCCCCCCCCCCCCCCCCCCCTGCAGGGTGATGTACAAGCGCCTCCCCCGCCCCCCTAAGCTCTCCTCCTCCTCCTCAGACGACCTCCCCCCCGAGGTGCCCCTCCCCCCCCACCGCCCCCCCCTGCTGGGCGTCTACATGGTGGGCTACGGTATCGCGTTCCTCATCTGCGGCCTCTCGAGTGCGGCCAACATGCGCGGCTACGCGGGCCCCGCCTACTGCTTCCTGCGGCCAGGCCCCGCCCTCAGCGCCCTGCTCATCCCCGCGGCCCTGCTGCTAGGCTATGTCTCCGTCATGGCCCTGCTCCTGCGCTGTGCCGCCGTGAGCCACGACAGCAACGCGCAGCTGTCGGACGGCACCCAGGCCACAGACCTGGAGCTGATGGAGGGGGGCGGGGGCGGGGCCACGGAGGCCACCTCCCTGCACAGCGCCCTCACCCCCTCCTCCCAGCTGGAGGACCCCGAGCACCCCCCCCTCACCCACCTCCGCGCCTTCCTCCTCGTGCTGCTCATCTCCCTCCTCCTCGCTGTGTCGGGCGCCCTCTGCACCATGCCGCCCCGCCCCCGCCCCCCCGAGGAGCTGCTCTTCAGTCTCCTCTACTCTGTGTTCTGTGTTCTGCTGGGCGCCTTCGTTCTCTTCTTCTACTGCTTCGCCCGGACAGATGTGCGCGCGGGCTGGTTCAAGGCCAAGTCCCTGTACCGCTCCCGCAGCGTGATCCACAGCAGCCACGGGCCCCGCCCCCTGGTCTCCACCTCCCAGTCTCTCTCCTCTTCCAACGCGCTCAAGTCCATGGCGGCTGACCTGAACCACACCGCCAGCCCCGGGGGCAAGAGTGACACAGCCCTGGGCCTCGTCGTGCTGAAGCGGCCGCAGCCCGGCGAGACGCCGCAGATCGTGAACAACTTCTACAACCCGCAGCAGAGCACTGCGGCCCGCAAGTTCTTCAAGAAGCAGCGGCGGAAGCAGCACAACACGTTGCGGCCGCTGCGGCCTGCCGCGTCCGACACGCTCAGCTCCAGCATGTGCGGCCACAAGGTGAACAACACCAACCTGCATGTGGACCTGCCGGCGGGGGACAAGCAGCTGCGGCGCTTCCTGGCCGCAGAGCAGCCGCACAGTCCGGACAAGCCGCTGCACAACAATGACGGCACCCTGCGGGACGGGGGCCTGCGGCCCAAGTGCAACAACAGCGAGTACTCGGAGGAGTTCGTGACGAGTCAGGTGAGCGAGAGCGGGGGGGAGGGGGAGGGTGAGCGGGAGGAGTGCTCGTGTGCGGTCTCGGAGCCGCAGAGCCTGGGCACGGACTGCGGCCGCAACATCAGCTGCGGCTCCTCGCACGCCGCGGCGGTGAGTGATAGCGACAGGAGTAGTCACCTGTACGCCACGGTGGCACCCGAGGTGGCGGAGAGCTCGCTGGAGCGGCACCGGAGCCAGGAGGAGCGGCGGCGGAAGAATTACTCGCTGGCTCCCTCCCGGCGGAGGAGGGAGAGGGGGAAGGAGGAGGAGAAGAAGGAGACGTGCTTGTAGACTCAAGGAACCCCACCCCGCCCCAGGAGAAGAAACACGGTCTTCCTGTATGGTTCGTGTAATCCTATTTTCTTTTTTTTGACATTTTCATGTCTTTGCTCTGGCACATAACCAAAATTATGTGACGAAATTATGTAACGATATTATGTAACGAAATATCGAATTGTAAAGGGAGAGAAGTCTTCCTACGTTAAACCCCACTTAAAAAAAAAAAAAAAAAAAAAAAAGAAGTCTTCTAATATCGGATATCGATATTATGGTTTCGATATTATCGATATACCTAATATCGATATTTTCGTTTCGATATTGCAACCCTAAGAGAAGAGGGAAAGTGTGTGTCATGCGCACAATACGAAATTTGGTCAGTTGGGTTTTGGACCTTGAATAGTAAAGATGAAAATGTCGAAATGGTTGCAGACTCGTATGCAAGCGTTTTTTTAAACAAAAATTTAAAATCGCTTTCAACTGCATGGTTATATCAGTAGTCACCGTGGCAGAGTGAGTTAGCGCGCTAGGCATTGTACGCATGGTGACCTGGGTTCGATTCCCAGCGGGGCAGGAATTTTTTAGTTTTTTTTTTTATTTCAATTTGGGTCTAATGTCGCTTTGATCATAGTATCCCTATTTTCTAATTTTACCATTTGAAGTCACGGTACACCACCATAGTTCTCAAATATTTTCTAAGTCGGCCCATGTTAGTCATACAAGATATGATAAGTCAAAGATCGATCTGTTCAGCCCATCTGCGAACTTCACCTAGACCGATTCGGACATTTTTTTTTTTTTTTTTTCTTCTTCTTCTTTAGTTTCGTTCAAAATGACATAATGATCTTTTTGGATTCCGCTGGTTCAAAATGACTTTGATCTTTTTGGATACCTACCCTGGTTCGAAATGACTCAATAATCCTTTTGGATACGCTGGTTCAAAATGACTATCATCCTTTTGGAACCCCCTAACCTGTAAGATAACTTGTGCCATGTTTTATACTGTGCTGTCCTGTAATTTAATGATCTGTATACACATAATTAATTTATATATATAAAAAAATGTAACATAATAAGATGATTATAATCTTAAGACACATAATTTATTGATTTATATTATGTATAAATAAATAGCAACAATTTTTTTTTACAATGTTGCAAAATGAATAAACAAAGCGCTTTTTTTGCTGTCCCAAGTTTCATACTTTATAATTTGGGACATAGAAAAAGCACTTACTTTACAAACATTCTTTAAAAAATATACTGATCAATAGTATAAGGGTGCATTTATCAATGCATTTCTAAACAGATTAATAAAGAAAAGACCCTCTTTAACAGTCAATAATATTGAATCAAAATGTCTAATACATTTCTAATACCTTTCACATTTATTCATCTTAATATATAAATGTCAAAGACACTCACTGACCACTGACCACTGACCACTGACTGATCATCGCTCTACAGCCCAAACCGTAAGTCCTAGGAAGCTGAAATTTGGTAGGTAGCTTTGTCTTATAGTCTAGATGTGCAATAAGACGGGATTTTTCGAAACTCCCACTACAACACCTGCCATTGGAGAAAAAGGATTTTTTCCTTTCACGGCCATGCCTCGGCCCGCAAAGCGGGCGACAGCCCGCTTGTGCTTAATATGCTCACTTAAGGATGAACACATCATTTAGGAAGATTTTTTTTATTTATTTTTATTTAATTGACAAATGGTCTTGACATATAATTATGAATGACCCGTCAGAAAAAAAAAAAAAAAAAATTAAAGAAAGAAATTTCAACTATAATATTGATTTACCGTTTATAGATATTGATTTAACGTTTAATTTATTGATTCAATATTATTGATCGCCTAGAGTACTCTAGAGGCTACTTGTAAGCTATCCAGTGATATATTTAACAGTTGAATAAGCTTAACCATCGAGCTAATCGCTTAAACCATATCATACATGTAAATGCAATAGTATTATTATGTGTGTATGCCAAAAAAAAAGTTAAATGTGTATTATTGATAAATGTAACTTGAGACTAATGAGTAAATAATTGATTATTTACATTTTTCTATTTAATTTTGATGGTAGCTGACGTTTCAATAGCTTCGTTTTTGTATTGCTGTATGTTTTGTAAATGATGTTTCGAAAAGACTTTTGACTACGCTTTCTCTCTTCTTTGGCTCTGCTGCTTTTTGCTTTTCAGTTAGATTCTTTTAACAATATTTTTTATAATAAAAATAATATAAAAATTGAAAATAAAAATGACCTTCAAAGACCTTGAAAAAAAGTTATGAATAACAATAAAAAAAAAACCTAAGTAGCCTTTCTACATACTAAAACAAGCTCAAATGTAGACTATTTAGGGTTTGGTACATAAGTGTCAGAAAAATATTTAACCTAGGCCTTTGTTTCACATCTTATCTTTTGTGTGCGTATGGTAACCAATGAAGAATGTTATTTTATTAGGTAGAATAATAAATGATATATACATATATCAAGTGAAAAACTATGTCCTTGCAAATTATTAATAAGTTGGGAACCACTTTTTTAGGTATCCATGTGTTTCTCATGTATTTTTTAATTTGGGTTTAACGTCGCTTTCAACTGCATGGTCATATCACACCGGGGGTTTTACCCTCCACTCGCTGGAAACTTACAAACCAGTCACTCAAATTAACCTCAACCATCCAAGTCCTAGCCTCGCTGGACGTTGCTTAACCTCAGTGACTAAATGAGAAGTGGTGTATTCAACGTACAACGTACTTGTCACTGCCATATTTGTATTTTCTACTATTGTTTCATTCTAACAAAATTTTCACAAACCTTTGGACTGATCCATTTATCTGCTTGTCTCTGTGCTTATGCTTCAAAAAATTGTTTTCTTTTTAAGTGTAATTTGATTAGTATACATATCTATTGTAGTTTTTTATATTCCTAAATGATGTAAAGTTGTGCTACCACTGTTGTCAAGTTTGCTTTTTTTCTGTATTGATCGAATATCCAGAATTTGTGCATTTTCTAAGTTATTTTATGATCAAGTTTCCTATTTTTTTAGCACAAAAATCCTTTGGAATATTCTGTCTTAAATAATGGCATACCAATACTAATGAAATTTTAGAATATTCTTTTTTTTCAGTTCATGCCCAAGTGTCATATTTTTTGTTACATTTCACTCTATACAATAAATTAAAAGTCTAATAGGTGTTGTATATCAGTTGATTTTTATATTTGATCTCATTTTCATTAGTCAAAATACTAAAATTAGTTAATTTCTAAATTTTTCAGTGAAATTATGTTTTGTTTTTTGGAAAATAAATCACGTACTTTTATTTAGTGACTAAATGTGAAAAAATTTCACCCCAATTAACTCTATAATACTTTATTTTCTAATGTTCAGTTAACATAATTATTAAACAAAATGGTCTAACAGTATATCCTTTTTTTGTTTTAAAAAAAAACTGAGCAGAAAATAAATTAATTATTACTTTAATTCTACCATCGTTTTGGTACAAGTCTGTTTAAGAGAGTTCAAATACTTCTTTTTATATCTATATAATTATTAGGAGGTAAAAAATGGGTTATTTCATTTGACCATCAGTAATTTAAAAAATACCTTCACAACCAAGATGGTAAATATTATACAAATGTCAATAGTTTGTATATTAAATGATATCTAATTTTATAAGATATTGTCCTTATTATTTTTTGTAATATTTAAACCCTTTTTCATATTTTTGTAACATATCTACCTATAGAGTAAATTTTATTTTGACTTGTCATGTATCAATGTTATAGAAATACATATAATATAATAAAAACAATTCCTATTTAAATTAATTTAAAATTCAGTAAGACATGTCTTGTCTATAAAATCTTATTTATTTATTCCATCTTGCTTGACTGATTGATGTCGTAGAAAGAAAATAATAATGTTTTTCTCTGTGTTATTATGTCACAATTATTTTAGTGGACAGCGTATTACCATTTAATATAGATATACCATACCTTGTTTTGCCCATAATTCCGCCACTGGTTGCTGCTCACATAAAATCAGCCACTCATTTTTCCTCAAGAGATATAAGTGAGTGGACCCCGATAATCCAAGTTAAGAGCAGAAAAAATCCTGCCCTGCTGGGAATCGAACCCAAGTCACCAGGTGTGAAATACCTAGTGCGTTAACTTATTCTGCCGCCCTGGCAGACTTGTAGAGAGAAAAAAAGGAAAAATAATGTCTTAATGATTCAATATTAGGTGTTACCATCTTGATATGAGATATTTAATGGGGGTTTTACCGTCAGTCGCTGGGAATCGCACAACCTCCCTCATTAACCTCACCCTGCCTGGCCCAGGCCAGAAATGTCTACCTCACAAGTTCTTCACTTGGAAAATACATTAGCCTAACCTGGGATTCGAACTCACAACCTCTTGAGTCTGGACTCTGAGCAGTAGTCACAATGAGCCTTGTCAATAACTTATCCTGCCCGAGTTTCGAACCCGAAAGTTCCGGATTACCAGTTCGACCCATTGACGACTGAGCTACCGAGACTGATTGTACTTTTCCCACCGTCACCTCGCTGGACGTTTCTTAACTTCGGAGAATAATATAACCCTAGCGCAGAATAATCTAACCATGTTATATCCTCCTGAGACCTGGGCATGTTTACCAGAAAGTACTGATTAAGACCTGGCGTACTTTTAAAAGTACATGGAATTTTCAAAAATTCCTGCCGGTTTTTGAGAGAAGATAGTGGTATGAAGTTGGTCGGAATATCTTATTCAGCTGTTTTGAATTGTAAAAAAAACAATTTTGTGGAAAAAATCTCTTCCTTTGTAGTTATGATTTGGAGCTAAAAACATGTCCAAGCGTCGCTAGAAAACGTCAACCCCTATGAAAAGCAGTAATTGAATATTATTGAATTTTTGACACGTTTTAAATTAAATATATATTTCTTTTACTTTGGACCTTATCCTGAAGTTACCTCATGGTGTTTACTATTTGTTTCCTTTCCAATAACAACGACCAAAGTTGGGTGTACTTTTTAAAGTACATTGGGATTCAATCTAGTAATCAGCCAAATTTGTTTTGTTGAAGAATTGCCTATTGTTGAAGACGAACAACACAGGTGCCGTGGGGAAAAATGCAATCAAAGAACAAAAATCAAATGTACTCAGTGCAATATCTTTCTGTGCTTAACAAAAAATCACAAATTGCTTTCTAACATTCCATCAAAATTGATGTCAGTTCCCACCTAATGATTATTTAGAAAACTACTTCTATACTTTGTAGTTCTAAGTACTGATATGTTTATTAACAAAGTTCTTAAACTTTAAGAATAGGTATGGAAAAAAATCTATAATTTTTCTACTTTCTATGAAAAAAAATCTACAAAAAAAATCAAAATTTATTGTTTCTCACTGTGTCAGTAAGTAGGTTCATCTAAAGTTTAAATCTTGTCAAAAACCAAACACTTTTTTTATATGAAAATTTGAGTTTTTATTTACTCAGCTGTGAGAGTAATAGTAGAAACAACACTGCATTGAGTCCTTATGTACTTTATATAGTACATTGATATCTCTTATTTCAGGCCGTATTTGGTAATTTTCTTTGTACTTATACACTTATAATGACTTCCTTAATTATTATGAACAGGAATAAAAAATAAATAAAAATAAAAAAAATCTCAGGACTCAGTCAGTACCTGTCTTATGTACTTTTAAAAGTACATCCAGGTCTCAGGAGGATATACAGTATGTTTCAGAAAAGGTGGCCACCCCCTCGTAACTTTTGAACGCGACGGAATTTTTCAATTCTGTAAAGTCCTAGGTATAGGAAGTGCCCTATGGCCCATCCTGTGGTCATATTTATTTTTGGCCCCAGTCGGCCCTTCCGGCTTTTAGGCCATATTTTTTCATTTTTCTCGCGAATTTTAAATGGAATGCTATATTTTTTATTCCTGTTAATTAAAGTCCAAGTTAGGCTGAGTATAATGAGCTTTTAAAATTTTCAAAAACCTTATCAGGGGCGGAGCTAGTAGGGTGCAAGTTTCAAAATTGTTACACCCTGTATTTCAGCGTTAGTTAGATTTTTTAGTACTTTTTTTATGTTCATAGGTTCAAAATATTGTTTTACACCATATGAAATCAAAAAAATATTCTTGCTTACTTCTAATCAGGGTCATAGTAAGGTTTTTGTAAAAGTACTTTTTTTCTCACGTCAATTTTTAATGGTGTTCTCGAAATTGGCATTTTTAGAGGTGAAAGTCTGCAGTGACATATGTTTTTTATGCTTGAAATCGAAAGAAAACTTAACGGAGAAGCGATTAAAATCATAAAAAAAGCCATTTAACCTGCTAGTTTTTTCACGACAGTGTCCGGTAAAGTGGGTGAATTTCGTATTGGAATTTTTTGTTGTTGAGGAAACACAATTGGCATAGAAAATAAATAATAGGTATCTAATAAGGGAATAATACTTCAATAAACATAACTAAATGCGAAATAAATGAAGATTATTTCTTCTAAATCAGTGCCGGATATTTTTTTTTTCTCTCTCTCTCTCTCTTTTTCACTTTTCAAAGTTCAAGTTGTATCAAAAATAATTATCGGATAATGCTGCTTCTAAAGTCGGCCTAGGGGTCCCTCTTGAGACAATTTTAGTTGGTAAGTTGGTAAAATCTGTAGAAAACACATTCTCAATAATTCTGGAGTCAGTTCGATGGCGCTTTGAATGCAACGATTCTTGTAGGATCACCGAAGTTAAGCAACGTCCAGCGAGGAGAAGACTTCGTGATGCTGGCATTCCGGCCTAACCCAGGCTGGGTGAGATAAATGTGTTTAGGAGGTTGGTGAGTTTCTTGCGAATGGAATGTAACACCCCCGTTATGATATGACCATGCAGTTGAAACGCGATATTAAACCCAAATTTAAAAAAAATCATACTGATGTTGCTAGTAATGAATACCAAGTCTCTAAATAAAAATCTAATTATCTCGAAATTTAAGAGAAAAAAATACCAGGTCAAGTACCAAACTGTTGAGGGTGAAAATTAAACCAATTCAATTATTTTCAAGAGGCGAAGAGAGAGAGAGAGAGAGAGAGAAAGAGAGAGAAAAAAACAAAAATATCCGGCACTGAGAAGAAATAATCTTCATTTAATTTCGCATTTAGTTATGTTAATTGAAGCATTATTCCCTTATTAGGTATTATTTATTTTCTATGCCAATTGTGTTTCCTCAACAACAAAAAAATCCAATACGAAATTCACCCACTTTACCGGACACTGTCGTGAAAAAACTAGCAGGTTAAATGGCTTTTTTTATGATTTTAATCGCTTCTCCGTTAAGTTTTCTTTCGATTTCAAGCATAAAAAACATATGTCACTGCAGACTTTCACCTCTAAAAATGCCAATTTCGAGAACACCATTAAAAATTGACTTGAGAAAAAAAGTACTTTTACAAAAACCTTACTATGACCCTGATTAGAAGTAAGCAAGAATATTTTTTTGATTTCATATGGTGTAAAACAATATTTTGAACCTATGAACATAAAAAAAGTACTAAAAAATCTAACTAACGCTGAAATACAGGGTGTAACAATTTTGAAACTTGCACCCTACTAGCTCCGCCCCTGATAAGGTTTTTGAAAATTTTAAAAGCTCATTATACTCAGCCTAACTTGGACTTTAATTAACAGGAATAAAAAATATAGCATTCCATTTAAAATTCGCGAGAAAAATGAAAAAATATGGCCTAAAAGCCGGAAGGGCCGACCGGGGCCAAAAATAAATATGACCACAGGATGGGCCATAAGGCACTTCCTATACCTAGGACTTTACAGAATTGAAAAATTCCGTCGCGTTCAAAAGTTACGAGGGGGTGGCCACCTTTTCTGAAACATACTGTATATTATAATAATAATAAAATCGTAAGCGGCCCAACTATACGGAGTCCCGAAAATCGTCCATATCTAGGTGTAGGGACTAGGGTCCAGGATATAGGGTCTAGGTGTAGGGACTAGGGTCCAGGATATAGGGTCTAGGTCTAGGGTCCTCGTTGTGGCCGCCTGCTTACAAACAACTGTAACTCTTTTTTTATTATTATTTTTTGACGTATGATCTTAACATATAATAAATTATGAATTTATGAATGACCAGTCAGAAAAAGAATTAGAGAAACGATTAGAAATTAAATATCAAGGGAAAAAATAATTTTAAATACAGTTTTTGTTGGCTTTGGTGATCGAACCTGGGGCCTTCCACATGGCAAGCGCTCAAAAAACTACTGCTAATTTTGCGCTCAGAAAACTTGCTTCAGACTATTGTCCAGAATTTCTAATGATACCTATCTACATAATTGTATAGCGCACTAGACTTGCACGCACAATGACCTGAGTTCGATCCTCCAGTAGCGTAGAATTTTTTCTTCTTAGTAGTTTGATAACCCCACCGGGTTGTATTCCGACCATGTGAGGAAAAATGAGAAGTAATTTGTACGGATAGCGACCAGTGGCAGCGTTAGGAAAGAATACGGAATTTGGGAAAACTATGTGATTAGCATCAGTCTCGTAATGTTAAGCTATCCACTGAAGTTGTGATATAATAACAAACAAATCACAAGCAAGAAATAACAATATTTAATAATGAAACTTGAAATTATTTATTGCAATAGAATGCCGTGTGATA
>JAMCCL010000784.1:0-16878 GCA_024516035.1 Bactericera cockerelli
TTTACTTTATTTTACATAATTGGTACATACATGGATACATCACCTAAGCTAACAAGTAACTTCTGCGGTGACGGTTCTCTTCTTCAGGTTAATCTAAATAAGTATAAAACAAAATTAAATTATAATAAAAAGTAAGAATATTCAAAAATGGCTTAAATACATGAAAAAATGATTAAATAAATTAAAGAAATTGTATTGATGAATAAAAATTCGAATTCGAAGGTAGGTGGCTTAATATATTATGTACATGAAGTAATGATTAAATAAAATGTATTAATGGAAAAAAATAGATAAATAATTATCTATTATTCCAAAAGTACAGCTTTTTTACTATATTTAAGTTTTCCTCGTCTATAAAATTTTCGCAATAGTGATTTAGCAATTTTGGTATAATATAATAATATAATAAGCCTTTATTTGTACATTTATTGAACAATACATCTTAAAGTTATAGGAATTTCATAAATAAGGAAATGTTTTTGTACAAAATCAGTTAAGGACTGAGGCCTCCCCATTATTTCATGGGGGCTTTTTATCACCCTGAAGATGATTGATTAACATTTAAGCAAATCCATTAGTATTTATTTATTTTTTTTTTTTTTTTTGCATCAATAAATAATATAAATCTTACTTTTAAAAATAATTTGTATTTTTCTGATTTTTTCTCCTTTCTATTTATTAAAATTCTATTTTCTTTTCTCCTTCACCACCACCCCCCCCCCCCCCTCCCCTTTATTCCCTCTTTAACCATATCTCTCTATACACTTCACCCATTCTCTTCCACTCTTTTCTGTCATTAGCAACTCTTTTCCAGGTCACCCCTCCACACACTAATTTCATTTCCTTGTCCCACTTATCTCTTGGTCTTCCTCTACTTCTCTTATTTTCTCTTGGATACCATTCCATCACTTCCTTTGTCCATCTATTGTCACGACATCGGGCAATATGTCCTGCCCATTTCCATTTTCTCTTCATAATCACTCTCACAGTGTCTTTGAAACCTGTTCTCTTTCTCACTATTATGTTTCTTATTCTATCTCTTCTTGATTTTCCTAAAATATATCTCTCCATAGCACGTGTTGTCACTCTCAGTTTATTTATTACTTTTGCATCCAGTGTCCAACTCTCGCAGCCATAAATCATACTTGGTAGGACTGTCATTTCCCATAATTTCCTCTTTTTTTCTATTCCTACATTTGACTTATAGATACCCCGATTCTTAATCATACTCTTCCATCCAATTGCACATCTTCTGCATATTTCAGCCCATTGTCCATCTATGCTCAGTAGTTGCCCCAGGTATAAAACACTTTTCTCTTTTTTTAACACTTTTCCTTCTATTTCTATCTTTTCTTCCTCTTTGTTGTATTTTTCTCCTTCCTCTGAATTCTCATTTTCTTCGTCATTACAATTATTTTTTTCTATTCCTATTATTTTGCATTTTTCTCCATTAATTTTTAATCCAAATTCCTTACAATGTTCATATAGTATTTTTATCATCTCCTTGATTTCTTTGAAACTTTTCCCAATCAATACAACATCATCTGCAAACATTAACTTATTTAACCTTCGTCCGTTCACATTTATTCCATACTCCTTCCAATCTACTGAATCCATTATCAACTGGAGAATTCCAGTGAACATTATGGGAGAGGCAACATCACCTTGTTTAACTCCTTTGCACACTTTAATTTCTGTTTTTCTACCTTCTAATTCTATTTTTAATCTTGATGTTCTATATACTTCATTAAACAATTGTATAATTTTTCTATCGACTCCTCGTGCTTCTAACATCTGTATCACTTTTTACTATTTATCATGTCAAAAGCTTTTTCATAGTCGACAAACAGGTAATAAACAGAAAAGTTATAGTCCTTAGCCTTATCCATGAGGTCATTTAGAACATAAATATGGTCTATCGTAGAGTAATTTCTTCTAAAACCTGCCTGTTCTGTTGAGAGGAAACATTCCAACTTTTGGGTCAGTCTATTTGTTAAAATCTTTGAAAGCAGCTTGTATTCTACACAAAGCAAACTCAAAGGCCTATAATTTTTCAAATCTTTCCTATCACCTTTCTTGAACAATATTACCAATTTTGCCACTCCCCATTCTTCTGGTATTTCTCCTTGTTCCATACATTTATTGAAGATTTTTGTTAAATATTTTACTATTGTTTCACCTCCAGCTTTGATCATTTCCATTGTTATATTATCTATTCCTCCTGATTTTCCTTCTTTTGTATTCTTGATTGCCCATCTTACTTCATCTTCTAGTATTTCTAACCACTCTGTATTCTCCTCATAGTTTGTTTCCGCTTCAAGGTCCTGTCCGTTATATAATTCTTCATAAAATTCTTTGATTCTCATTATTATTTCTTCTTTATTCCTAATTTCATTTCCTTTATTATCTCTCAAGGCTACAATAACATTTCTCACTCCTGATTTTACATTTAGTTTTCCTCCTGACTCTAGTGCTTCCTCTATTCTCTTTATTTTCTTTTCCTCCAACCACTCGGCTATCTTCTTTCTGATCAGTTTACATAATTCTTTATATTCTACTCTTTGTGTTCCTGTTCTTTTCAATTTTCTCCTCTTTTCCATTAGTCTTTTTATGTTATTTGGTAAATTTCTACAGTTTTCTTGTGTATATCTTTCTTCTCTTTGAATTTCCTCAGCAGTCTTCTTCAGTGCTTCATTTAGGTCAGAAACTATTTGTAAAAAATTTATCTCTCCATTTTTCATGTCTAATTTACTGGCTAACTTTTCTTCAAAACCTTTTTTCTGTAGCTCTTTAGATTTAATTTGTTTTGAGGTCTTCTTCTGAACAAAATAGCGCTTTTTTCCTTCTTCCTTTCTAAAAACAACACCTACTGCTCTATGGTCACTTCCTAAATTTATTTGCTTCACAACTTCCACATTTTCTACGTTGTGTGCCTCTTTTGGTTAAAATAAAGTCTATTTCGTTTTTGGTCATCATATCTGGAGATATCCAGGTCCATTTATCTTCCTCTAATTTTTGGTAGAAGGTGTTGAGAATTCTAAAATTATTTCCCTCTGCAAATTGTATCAATTGCTCGCCTCTCTCATTTCTTGTACCTACTCCATATTTTCCTATGCATTTCTCGTTTCTACATATCCCTACTTTTGAATTGAAATCCCCCATGCAATATTTTCTGCCTAAATCACAACTCTCATCTATTGCTTCCTGTAAATTTTCATAGAAGGATTCCAACTCTTCTTCAGAAGAACTTGAAGTTGGGGCATATACCTGAACTAAGTGGTATTTCTTTCTATTTATTTCAAGTAAAAGAGACGAGATTCTTGAAGAAAAGGCTTTGATTTTTATAACTTTTTGATCTTTATATTTATCATTTATTATAAACCCTGTACCTCCTATCCTACCCTCCCCCCATTGTAGTAAAACACATCATCATTTTCAAGCTTCACACATCCCTCACCCTCTCTTCTTATTTCACTCAGACCAATAACTCTCCAGTTAATGTTTTCCAGCTCTTCTTGTAACTCCTTCAATCTCCATTCCTGTTTCAGTGATCTACAATTAAAAGTAACAAAATCATAGGTAGGTAATTTTTCTGATCTATAATTAAGTTTTCTATTATCATTTCTGACATTTTTTCTTCCTAGTCATTTATTATTACTATTGAAAAGCGGATTATTAGTCTGAACCTGAGGTGGAGGAGGAGGCTTTGGTATGATTGGAGGCGGTAAGGGTAGTGGTGGGGGAGTTCTATTTCCTGATATTCCTACACTAGACCACATATCTGTAATGCTTTTTTGGAATCCTTTATTTAACTTTTTTTTCTCCTTTTCCCTTTTTGATGGGTGTGCCTATTACATTTTCAGAGCTGAGAGGAGATATTTGTAGTGTACGTTTCCTTGAGTTTATGCTCTCCCTATCAACTACCTGCATAACCATATTTTCTTTAGTTTGAGATTCATTAGTATCAGAGCAATACATGGACTCTTCCTCTTCATGACCTGGATTGTCATTTGAGGGCTGGTTTTGTAATTCTTGTAAAGACCAGGCTTTTCCCTGAATAATGAGCTTAGAGCCTCTCATATACACTTTTTTCCCTTTATTTTTGGCTTCCAGACTGAATTTGGCCAGCAATTTTCTTGACTCTCTGTCTTCTTCAGATAAATCTTCTCTAATTTTTATACCTTCTAGATGGTTTTTAAGCTTGTACTTGTTCTTCATAATATCATTTCTTAATACATTTGATATGAATGTTACTCTGATAGGGCCATCTTCATTCCATCTTTTCTTTCCAATTTTATACATACTTTTGACACAGTACTTTGATACTTCTACACCTATTCCATTCAGAATGTTTATAATGTGAGCTAAAACTACATTGTAATATTCTCCTCTTAATCCGTAAATAATTATATTCAGGTTCCTATCTATAATTCCTTCATTTCGAGTTTCTTCGATTTTATCCATTCTAGATTTTTGAACTAACAATTCCTCCCTAATCTTTTCATTTTCCGTAGATATTGCTTCCATTTTTAAATTCACAGTTTCAAACTTTGAATTAATATTTTGGTTTATGCTCTGGTTAAGATTTGCCATGTTTGTGTTTACTTCAGTGATTTTTGATTGTATAGCATTTTCCAGAGCAGATTTGTTTGCAGTCAAGCTTTCATTTATTTTTTCCAAAAGATCCTGATAGTCTCCCATTTTAGTATGTTTAAATAAACTTACCTATATAGTAGTAAACAAATTTGCAAAACAATAAAATTATACTAATATGAAACTTTGATCTTGAGAAACATTTAACATTTAAATCTAAGTGGTAAAAATCTAATACTAATAAGGAAATTTGCAAAACAATAAATAAAATTTATACTACTATGAAACTTTGATCTCGAGAAACGTTTAACATATAAATTTAAAAAGCTAATACAATTATCACATAATAGAAAGACAAAAGGGGTTCTCTAATTTATAGAACATATAAATCTACACAAAGAAATTGTTCTAATGGTTAATCTAATTTTAATAAATTTTGTTTCATAGACCGAAAGATGAAAATTAATCTGATAATCAAGGTTTCAAATGTTTCCCGCTATGGACATCTCTCATTGCAATCTGTGCCGTCTGTTCAATTTCTGTGCATTCTCTTGTTACTAGATCCGCAGTGTTGCAAGCAGTCTGGGTTTTGAATCTCACTGAGCCTGGTTTCTTTGGTTTTCGATTCTTCAATCAGCCGTCTGTACTACCAATCTTGTGAACGCTTCTTGATAACTTTCTTTCACTGTGCTCGTTGAGTATTTTTATCAGTGTCCGTTATTTATTATGAAATTTTGAAAACAAACATATGATAATTTTACGCAACGACGAGAAAAGTAAGATGTCTGATAACGTGAAAGATAGAATTAAAATTTATGGAAATCAATTCAATTTGGGTTGGGTTAATTTTGTTTGGTTTATAATTATATACTTATTAGGAAAAAATGCCAAAACGATTTCCGATTTGCCTTGGGATAACGTTATTATATTTAAGTTTAAACTTCAAACAGTCACAATCACAATATTGAAAAAACTGCTGACCTGAACAAAGGATCACTACTGACTTTTAGTTTTTCGTAAAATAATTCACGTAATTCTTTATTTTTCTCAAAGGTCTTGACATTTTTTGACACATTTTCACACTTAATTTTGTAAAAAACACTAAAATACAACTGTAACTATTCAATTCAATTAAATAATCCAATAATAATTAAGAGCTTCACAAAGCCGTGTTGTTTACTTCACCATCCTGGTATGGTATAAGATAAAACTCGTTCCCCATATTTCGTAAACGCTTGACTCATAATAAAGTCTTGTTTTCGGAGCTTATACGTTATTTCGATTTTTCTTCTGAATCGCGGGTTATTGAAATTTTGTGTCAGTAATACCAGTTTTGATAATTGCTCGGGCGTTAAGAACTTTTGCACGTTGCGATTATTATGAAAAAGGTATTTTATTATTTTCCTCTGTATACTGTTTAAACGGTTCCAAAATGTAAGCTGGTGCATAGGTATAGATCGTCACTCCATATCTCAGGATAGATTCAACAAGTGAATAATAAATCAATGATTTTATTTTACATGAGAGTGACTGGACATTTCCTTTGCGTAGCTGGTAATTGACGATCCTCATTTTTTTACAGAGCATGTTTACATGAGTTTTCATCTTGAAGCAGTTGTCAATATTAACCCGAGATATTTACAACTATCAGTGTACTCAATATATGGGCACTGACAGTTATTGGTTATGTACATCTCTGTAAATAAACATGATCTAGTATGACATTTTATTTTATAGTTATTTAATTCTGATATGCCTTTTGCTGCTCCCATAGCCATGGTCTCCGTTTTACTTTGATTAATGAATATATCATTATTGTAAAAATATTTTTGTAATTTTATGAAATCATGTTGTGCCGTCTTTACTGCAATCTCGAGACTTTTGTGGATCGATATGATGCATGAATCATCCGCGAACATTTTTAATTTACTCTGAAGATTTAGGTATTTTACATCATGAGTGTAAATATTATACCATCCTGGGCTATTTATCCCACCGGTCACCAAGCCGTCTTCGATAGAAATTTCTTCACTCATTGTTTGTCCAATCTTTGTTATCTGAGTTCTACCATCCAGGTAATTAGTAAATAAACTATTTTTCATTCCTATGTCTTTTAGAGATAGAAAGAGAGAAGAGAGAGAGAAATAGAGATAGAAAGAGAGAAGAGAGAGAGAAAGAGAGATAGAAAGAGATAAAAGAGAGAGAGATAGAAAGAGAATTTTTTTGAATTTGAAATAAAACTTTATTTATTGAATATTATTAAATTTACAATTACTGTAACACCTCCTAAGCTAAATTTAACTTATTTGGAGGTGGGCTCCCCTCTTTAGAAAACGTACATATTATTTGCCTCTTTCAGTCTACTCAGCTAGTGAGCATATACGAGTATAATAACCATCATACAATAATAACATAATTATGAGCAAGTTATTTAAGTAAAATAATAATAGGGACAATATAGAAATAAAATAATAAAAGGTAAGTAAGAAAATAAATCATAGTAAAAATAAAAACAATTTTAAAAGTAAAATAACAATAAATAAGCAAGTAGGTAACTAAGGAATTAAAACATAGTAAAAAAAATATACATAGTACCAAGCAAGTAATTAAGTGATTAATGGATGGTAAAAATTATGAAAGTATAGAAAATAAATTAATAAGTAATGCAAAGTAAATATTTAATACAATATAGAACCTTCTACTTAATTTGCACACTGTACTTATATCTCAGATTATTTATATCTAAGAATACTAAGTTTAGTTTTCTTTTTAATTTTAATTCTATCTTTTTCATCTAAGAACTCATTGCAATATTTATTTAGTAATGTAGGGATAAGATACTCCAGCCTACGATCCCCATAAAGTTTAGTATAGACGTGAGGTCTGTTAAATTTTTGGGTTCGTAGTGAATAAGGCTGTTCAGTCCGTTGTCTGTAGGTCTCATTGTAGAAATTCAAACATATTAGAATGTATTTAGAGAGCTGGTCTGGTGTTAAGATTTGTAGGTCTTTGACATTATTGAATAAAAACTTCTGTATTCTGTTCTACAGTCTATTTACCGATGTCAAAACATATTGAGGAGATTGGGTATACAAGGGCGCTCCATACCGAAGTAAAGAGTCCACCAGAGAGAAGTATATGATTTTCTTTGTACTCAGAGGAAGACCGTCAGTGTTGGTTTTCTTGAACTTATAGTCAATGATTCTCAGTTTCTTGCTTAGGTTATGTACATGCTCCTTCATCCTTAATTCATTATCAATGTATACACCCAGGTATTTTACCTTGTTACTACATATATTCAGCTTGGTGACAGAAACAACCAAGTTCATGAGAGAAGAGAGAGAGAGAGAAAGAGAAATAGAGATAGAAAGAGAGAAGAGGGTGAGAGAGAGAAAGAGAAATAGAGATAGAAAGAGAGAAGAGAGTGAGAGAGAGAAAGAGATATAGAAAGAGAGATAGAAAGAGAGAAGAGAGAGAGAAGAGAGAGAGAGAGAGAGAAAGAGAGAAGAGAGAGAGAGAAAGAGAAATAGAGATAGAAAGAGAGAAGAGAGAGATATAGAAAAAGAGAAATGGTAAGAGAGAAGAGAGAGAGAGAAAGAGAGATAGAAAGAGAGAAGAGAGAGAGAGAGAGAGAAAGAGAGAAGAGAGAGAGAAAGAGAAATAGAGATAGAAAGAGAGATGAGAGAGATAGAGAGATAGAAAAAGAGAAGAGAGAGGGAGAGAAAGAGAAATAGAGATAGAAAGAGAGAAGAGAGAGAAAGAGAGAAAGAGAGAAGAGAGAGAGAGAAAGAGAGATAGAAAGAAAGAAGAGAGAGAAAGAGAAAGAAAGAGAAATAGAGATAGAAAGAGAGAAGAGAGGGATAGAGAGAAAGAGAGATAGAAAGATAGAAATGAAAGAGAGAGAGAAAGAAAGAGAGAAGAGAGAGAGAGAGAAAGAGAAATAGAGATAGAAAGAGAGAAGAGAGGGATAGAGAGAAAGAGAGATAGAAAGAGAGAAGAGAGAGAGAAAGAGAAATAGAAAGAGATAGAAAGAGAGAGATAGAGAGATAGGAAGAGAGAAGAGAGAGAGAGAGATAGGCAGATTCACTCAGATTCTGCATGGTTCAAAAAATAGTCTGGCGCCACTGCAGACTATGAAATTGTCACTAAGGGTGGTTTGGAAATCATGAATTTGTATCTTGATAACAATGAGCTGGTGTGAATATTTTCACAGAAATACCATCGAAAGGAAAGGTACAAAAAACTTCCTAATGCTTATATTTTTTCTTCTATCATAAACTATGTAACTAGGAATGCCTAGTAAAAATGCTTCTACTTTCTCCACAGGTAACACGACTATTACAGAAACATGACTCAACATACAATATACAACACTGACTAGACAATGACTTAACTCAAACTGCCCAACAAACAAAGTCACGAGTACAAATTAAATGTATCTTCCTGTGGTTAAATTAGCAGGAAGATAACAACATGATCACAGAAAACACACAGGATGATAACAAAAAAAAGTCAAAAACAGGGAGGCGGATAAGTCAAAAACAGGAACCGCTCCCCCAAATAAAGCTAGATAAACCTTATCTAGCAACCGTAAAGTTGAAATTATTATTATTTGCTACAGAGGACTTTACCATTTTAATATACAATATCTTGTACGATTTTTTTTGTCTATAATTCCGCCACTGGTCGCTGTTTCACATCAAAAGAGCTACTCATTTTTCCTCACGAGGTATATATGAGTGGACCCCGAACTTCAGAGCAGAAAAAATCCTACCTCGCTGGGGATCGAACCCAGGTCACCGTGCGTATTGGCCTAGCGCGCTAACTCACTCTGCCACCTTGACTACTACTTAATCATAGCATGTAATTATATAAATAATAATAATAATAATATCGGCTTGTTTATACTGCCGAATTAGAACTATTAAAGTCTCATTTTCCCAGCAGCAAGCCAAGATCATGTGATAAGAATTCCGAACAGAAGGTATTTGTCATGTCCTCACTTGGATTCGAACCCACGACGTTTGGAAAATCTGTGTTCACAATGTTCCGTTTGTTAGGAAAAAGGAAAATATAAAATTGAAAATTTCAGAAGCGATTTATGATTTATTATAAAAGTAAACAGTAATAGGTATACAGAGTATGACATTATGTTATTACCGATAAGGCGGCGGACTTGCAACCTGGAGGTCGGTGGTTCAAGTCCCGGTTTCAGCATAGATTGAGTAAAGCGAGTTTGAGTAGTTGTGACATCACGAAAGTGAATAGCACAAATATGATAATTTATTACATAATATCGTACTTAACACAGGTCAACAAAGAAGCTGAAGGTAAAAAATAAGGTAGGTACATACCTACCAAAGTAATGTGAGCGTAATATAAACGTCACATCAATAAACGATTGTTTATCTTCTTCAGCAACGCCTACATCTGAATTATCGGCGACGAAAAAAAAATGGAAAGGTCTACCTATCTATATTCTGTGAGATTACATATTATATACCTACTCTTCTCAGAAACAATTGCCTCAATATCAGGCTGAATGTTACTTTATTAGCTATCATACTTGTGTTAATCACTTTCGTGATGTCATAACTACTCAAACTCGCTTTACTAAATCTACGCTGAAACCGGGACTTGAACCACCGACCTCCAGGTAACAAGTCCGCCGCCCTATCGATTAAACTACTGAGGTCGGTCTAATCAGGTTGAATGTTACTCATTTTAACGCGAATGTCAGAGGACACTTCTAACTTACTCCTATATTTGTGTTTTACAAAATTAAATACAACATGAGGGCCAGATTCGCACATATAATTATGTGGTAACAAAGGGTAGTAGGGCTTTTATTATTTTTTTGTGGAGACTTGATATTGATTTTCATCAAAAAATCAACTTAACTACTACCTAGTGTTAAACATATATTATCTTTCACGGTCTTTGTGTACGGTCAAAATTTTATCATATTTTGTGTACAACTGAAAATGGCTTCCCGTACCATCTGAAATTGCCCCGAGTACCACCGTTTGAGAACCTATGGTTTAATTCATGAGAACAACGTGGAGTCTCCCCGCACCTCTGCTCCCATCGCTTCGCTGCAATGAGAGAGGCACGGGGTTCCATACAGTTCTGCATCTGATTTGCGTTTCAATAGGCGAGGCGGGGGGTGGGTTTTTCGATGTTAAAACCTCTCTCCTGGCGTTACGGTTGGAGTACAAAATTCGGGGTTTGTTGTTCCTGGGAGTACATAATTCAGAGATTATTTTGGTATGCGGTACAATATTCTAGCTCCATCGGTTAAAATCGTGAAGTTAGCACCCGACATGTTCCAACCTCTCTCCTGGGGTTACGGTTGGAGTACAAAATTCGGGGTTTGTTGTTCCTAACAGTACATAATTAGTACATTATTATGGTAGGTGGTACAAAATTCTAGCTTCAATGTCGGGTGCTAGCGTGAAGTTAGCACCCGACATCTTTCAACCTCTCTCCTGGGGTTACGGTTGGAGTACAAAATTCGGGGTTTGTTGTTCCTAACAGTACATAATTAGTACATTATTATGGTAGGTGGTACAAAATTCTAGCTTCAATGTCGGGTGCTATCTTCACGGACCTCAATTATACGTAATCTTGACCAGAGAGGAGGAATGTTTCCTTCCCGCTCTCTCTCTCTTTGATGTCTGGCGAGGGAATAAAGGGTAAGAGAGAGAGGGGGAGAGAGAGAGAATAGAGAGAGAGAGAGGAAGAGCGTGAGAAAAGATAGGAGGGAAGGGAAGGAAAGAAAGTGAAAGATGAATAAAAAACGGAGGAGGAAGGGGGACATAAAATAAAAAAAGGGAGAGAGAGAAGGTAGAGAGAGAAAAAGAGAGAAGGAAATTAAGGATATTTATAGAGAAAGGGATTGACAGGAAGGAAAAGAAGTGGGAGAGAGAGAGAAAAAAAAAAGAGAGATGGAGATTGAGGATATTTATAGAGAAAGGGATTGACAGGAAGGAAAAGAAGTAGGAGAGAGAGAGAGAGAGAGAGAGAGAGAGAGAGAGAGAGAGAGAGAGAGAGAGAGAGAGAGAGAGAGAGAGAGGGAGAGAGAAGAAAGACAAGGTTTATGTTCATCAGAGCTATGTCTCTCTTGTTTCATCTTCAATCACAGGTTTTCAGTAGGTAATGTGGGAAAATATGTAATAGAGCCTGTGGCTATACAACTATACATAGAATACAAGTGCAGGTTAACGCGCTAGTCCGGTAATCCAGGTAGCGTAGGGATCCATTGGTTCGAATCTCACCCAGTGCATAAATTTTTCCTCATTAATTTGTTGTGACCACATAGTAATAAGACTGATGGTTAGGTGGTATAAAACGTTTTGAGCGTTAACCTAGCCTGGTGGTTACCTTCACTAAAGAGTGTTAATATTGTTATTAATAGGAGGTTTCATACATTAGTAGATTGTCTATTTATTTCCAGGTTACTTTACAGTTTCCACTATCAAGTTTCAATGCCAAGAAAAACAAAACTAGCATGCTGTACTTACGCGAAAAATACCCGTGTATAGTTCTTAGTTGTCTTCATTTGTCAATCTGACATTCTTTGGACTTTTTTTTAATATCTAGCATATTTATTATTCCATAATACCTTTCTTGTATTTTGCGTAATTGATACTTCAACAAAATCACTTGGGCAATAAAGAGTAGGTATATGGGAAATGACATTCATCGATCCCTATGACGTATAATACGCTGCTTATGTACCTAAATAGTTAAATAGTAAGTACCTACTATGTATGTTGTAAATATTGTAAGTATAAAAAATGAAAAGCTGCCATTACTTTTCCAAGAAGGCAAGAAAGAGTAGTTGACGCAATTTTTATCACATCATCTTCAAAATTCTATTCTGTCGCTGGGAACACTTTCCTAGAGACCTCTGGATCAGATAGGTCCCTAAAACCTTTTTTTATACTGTAGGTAAGCGATTATGATCAACTGTCTCTTTATTGTATGGTCCAATGTATTTCTATGAGTGTAGAGAGTGCGTGAGAAGCGACGCAGTCAGTCCTTCGGAAACTTACAGAAAATGGACTGGCAAGTTCCTTCATTAGAAATTTCAAGTTCCATAGGGTTAAGTTTAATAATTTATTTCATTGTTAGCAGACTCTTATTTATGGTGTAGAGTGCGTGAGAGGCGACACAACCAATTCCTTCGGAAATTTGCAGAAAATGGATTGTGAAGTTCAGTAATTTATTAGAAAGTTGAAATATTATAGAAGACTGCCGAGATAAGACTGAAAAGTCCCTTTACTCCAGCAGTCAAACAGATCCTATAAATTAATATATTTTATAGGTAAATATTAATAAGTTTATACTGGTTAGGTTTAAAAAAGTATATTATTACGATAGACACTTCTTATTATACCCGCCACACTGCCATTTATGACTAGAGTCCCTTTAACAGCATTTGTCTTTTGTTACCTCTTTTATAATATACATAAATGATCTAATTCACAAAAATACATGAACTCATGCATAGGATGAGATACCTACCTACAGATGCCCATGCAACCTGGATCACCGCACTATCACCTTAACCATTCGACCACCTAATGTGAAAAATAACTGACTATAGGGTTGCTAAGAATGTTCTAATGAGGCACATGAGGGGCTAATGTCGAGAAAGTTTCCCCGCTGTGAAACAATATTGTTGCGATAACAATGTTCTCCGACTTTATCTCCACTTTTCACTTCTTTTCTTTTCATGTTACTATCGGGAAACAATGGGAGAGCTAGCTGAGGACGGAGGGAGCATCATGTTACGTCTTCGGGTTCCTGTTTCATAAGCAACTTGAAATCTGATTAACTAGATACGCGCCCTGTTCTCCTTGCAATCATGAAGATAGTTGTGCAGTATTTTTTAAGAAAACTGCTGTTCTTATGAAAGTAGTCATCGAGCCCGTCTGCTAGCAGATGACCCGGGTTCGAATTCTGGCTGGGTAGGGGAACTGACAGACGATATTAGGTATGACCGATTCCGGAATTACAAAGAACCCCGCTCACAACACGTACCTAACCTTTATTTTCCTACCATGCGTTCTCTGTTTTGTATTGTAGCATAACAGTTTGTGTGTTTTTTACTTTCCTTATCCTAATATATGGAAAGTAATGGAATCACCCAATTTTTTTAATTTTTCAGTTTTCAGTGCCGAAACACGTTTTATGGTCCCCAGACCCTAAATCCAAAGTTTCAGCCATTCGTCCGTTTGTCTGTCTGATGTCGGTCTGTCTGTCTGTCTATAAACAAAATATCTCAAGAACGGCATTAGCTAGAGACTTGAGTTTTTTAGTGCTGAAACACGTTTTAGGGTCACCAGACCCTAAATCCAAAGGTTCAGCCATTGGTCCGTTTGTCTGTCTGATGTCGGTCTGTCTGTCTGTCTATAAACAAAATATCTCAAGAACGGCATTAGCTAGAGACTTGAAATTCACGACAGAGATCATAAATATACATATAGAGGACGCAGCACGAAACTTTTGAAAAAAATTAGTGCCGCCAGTGGCGGCCATTCGACCACATGGCGGTGTTTGGCTGTTCTGGCTAAACGCTAAGAGTTTTTCTTGTAATAAAAAAAAATAATAAGGGTTTATTCTGATCATTTTTTTTAAATCTTGAACTTTTGGAACGCGGCCCCAATTTACCGGTAATTTGGGAGGGTCCCCTAAGACTAATTTTTTTACTATTTATAATTGATGGGGGTTGTGACATATCAAATCCAATGATTTTGAGAAGCTGATTACGAATTTTACATCGAATACCAGCAAACTATTACCGTTGAGTCACCAGACGTAGCGGATTTGGACGTATTTTCTAGTGATAAGGAAAGTCGTGTAGAGTCACACCAGATTTTTTATGTATGTGGTACCTACTTATATTACTCGAAAATCACAAGTCCAATCGATTTGTTAGGGGGTTCCTAAATGATCGAAAAATCCTGTATATTATGTACATTTGTATAAAATACATTTCCAAGCAATCAAAGAAACATTATGTTTACTTAGGTTGTGTGGAATTCACATGGGGGATTCCAATAGCAGGACGATACAAACACAACACACCGGTTAATCGAATTTGAACAGTCTCAGAGGGCTCTGCGTAGAGATAGGTTATGTCCCGTTCCTTTGAAACAGAGAGCACTTTTCCTGGAAAATTTTGCACGATTCGATACCCAGAAGGAAAATTTAAAACAGAAGACTTTTACGAGATTTATTCATGAAAATGTTTTTTACAATTTTCGTTTCATTTAAAAATGGGCTGAATTATAATGATATTTTAGAAATCAGAATGTATTATTATGTTCTGGTGGTTATATAATAAATTTATAACCACATAAATTTACTATATAAATAAGTAACTTATATATATTACTATATAAGTAAAACATATAAGTAGATAATAAATTTACTATATAAATAAGTAACTTATATATATTACTATATAAGTAAAACATATAAGTAGATAATAAATTTATGTGACTATTATAATAATTTATTCACACATGAGTAAAATTATTTGCCTTGTAAGTTAATTTCCTTACGCCGGAATACAAACCGTGACCTAGTGGTTCAAATACAGTGACACTATCACAACCGATAGCGAAACCTATATCAGCAGCTTGATCGCGAAGATAGCATATATTATTCTTAATCTGGAGGTCGTGGCTCGAATCCCAAGCATACAAAATATAATACTAGACTGTTATTTCCTCAGACTGAGGTTTAATGGAGAAGGAGTAAATGTTGATTAACTTGAACCATAGACCTTCTGTGTTTTAACTTATAAATAAAAACTCAACAAGTGTTCTTAATTTATGATTTAATAGCTGGCATGGTTATATGCATAAGTAATGTTTTATTATAAAAATAAGTATGATACATGCTCTTTATGTCCATTCTGATTCCTGCAATCTGGCCAGTAATGTCTAATATGACGATGCGTTCACTGCAACTCCTTCGGAATGAAAAGCGCCATAAAAAAGCCATCGCATCATCTGCCTACACGATATGTCAGACGAAGAAAAGATTTTATGTCTGGCGCCGTCGGACGAATAGGATTTGGAAGGGAAAAAGTCTCCCGAGACATTTATATTTCATTTCCTTGCTTTTTTAACAAAAGAAAAGTAATGGGCTTTGAAAATATGGGATATCCTCAATAAGCTCTAGTATTGTGTGTTGGTATTCATAAGTTGGCCATGTTCTTGGGCTGCATTGTGCTTACATCACCATGTAAACCAATTACCAATCTCGTATGTCAAGACGGCAGAAACAGGCAAAGCAAAATACTAGATAACAAAAGAGTCAATATCTTGAAAACATACAGGATAGTACTTTCATTGATTTGAGGTCCATGCATCTCCAGATTCTCCAATATTGAATAATATCCAATAATAATATTTTTTATTATTATTAAGATTCAATTAAAGGGAAAGAATAATAATTATGGAATTGACGGAATTAGCACCGTTAGGATAGCTGCATTTCAAAAAACTAAGATAAAACTTATTTATAACTTTCGAACGGTTTTACAATTCTAAAAAATGCTGGAGATTTCAAAGCTCCCCCACTATAGTAGGATAATAAAGCTATTTTAAAGAAATAATGAAGTATGTGAAGAAATTTCATAATGGGCCTCTGAAGCATTTATCAACAACATAATTCCAATGTAAATTCACTTAAATCTTGAGCAAACACATCGTGACAAAAGCTTGGTAAATAAATCCCACATTATTAATATCAAGTCAACTATACCTCTGCTCGTTCAAAGTTCTTCCCCGGATGAGTAATGACAGGGATGTGTCTCCTACTCGGGTTGTTGACAATTCTATCAGGGAGACATGTGGAAAGTTTTCAGTGACTCTCAAGCGGTGACAATGATGTCTAGACGAACAACTTTCCTCGCCTAAAACTGGAAACCTCATTATTGTTAAGTCGTTACGGAGCTGTTCCCAAACAGAGACAGGGGTTGAATTCATAATAGTAAAACACACATAAGAATATAATGTAAAAAACAAGTAGTATATGTGTACTTGAATAATGAATCAAAATAATCAAACACCTCGGCCGAGGTGTGAAGAACGCCTATACAAAGAAAGAGACAGCCCGGCAGAGTGTAAGGTTACGGAAAACATAGTTCCCATGCATTTCATGTACTTTCAGCCAGCGAAAAGTGCAACATGAATTTCAAAAATTGCAATTTTTATTGCGGAAATGGACTCTACGCTGAAAAATAAATTGATTTGACTTTTTGTT
>JAMCCL010000785.1:0-16869 GCA_024516035.1 Bactericera cockerelli
CCCAAATAAAAAATTAAAAAAACTCATTTTTAAAAAAAATCAAATCATTATTTCACTTGTGAACCACCCTGTATAAAAAAAAATTGATGCCAATTGAAAGTGCGTGTTTTCATTACACAAACACTCTCTGTTCTTGTTATCGAAAAAATTAAACAAATTTGAGTTATTCGAGATTTAGAAAAAAAATTGGTCGAAAAAAAACCACCCTGTATGTAAAATTTTTGTTTAAAAGAGTACTCAGGAACCATTTAGAAGTAAATTTATCAAATAAAATTCAGGTCAATCCATTTAAAAATCGAAAGTTGACACCTCAATTTCTGACTTTTGAAACACCCTGTATAAAAAAAAATTCATGACTGAAACCGCATAATTAGACCATGTACCCTAAGATTTTTTATTTTTCAAAAACTCTTTCAGGGGCCGAGTAATTTGAGGTGTCCAAGTTTGGTGGGACACCCTGTATATATTTTTTTCTTTATTTTTTTCTTCTATTATATTGTATTTTAATTTGTAATTATTTGTGCTGTATATATGTCCTATTAATAAAGTGTAAATAAATAAATAAAATGGGATCTCGGACTTACCTTCCATGAGTGACGCACTCTCTGCCTCGTTGTCATGACGACCAGAGTGCGTCTCCTGGTAAGATTTGTTCATGAAGAGCTGGGCATCGTAAATGTTGAGGGTCACTTGCTGAGATCCTGGCAGGTGATTGGTCTTGACCAGAAGGTCTGGTTGAATGATTTGGGCGCTTATCATTGGTTTGACGTTGAGCTAGTCATAGGAAGAGAAATAATGTAATCTTTAAAGCATTGTTGGTTCTCGTAGGAACACCGAAGTTAAGCAATGTCCAGCGAGGTGAAGATTTCGTGATGCTGGCATTCCGGCCCAACCGAGGATGGGTGAGGTTAATGTGGGTAGCAGGTTTGTGAGTTTCCTGCGAATGGAGGGTAACACCCCCGTCGTGATATGACCATGCAGTTGAAAACGACGTTAAACCCAAATTTAAAATAAATAAAGTAAAAAACATTGTTGATCGAGTTTCAACAAAACCATTTTCCATCTAGTTTGTTTAAGGCAATAACTCTTTGAGGCTTCAATTTTGATGAAATTTTGTAGGTCTGTTCATTAAGGTCCCTATGATCTAAAACTGTTGAAAGCCGGGACAGCTTGACGGACCTAAGAGTGTGTTGTGTATGAAAGGTCTCCATATGGCATAATTAATTTGATGAAAGAATCTGGTGAGGTCTACAGTTAACAGAACTACTGGTTGAATTGATAACGGAACCTTTTTATGGAAACAAGAATTTTCAACTGTATCATGCTCGCCGGGAGGCGAGCGCTCGTAAAGTAGCACTGGCCACCGGCCTATATTAACATGAAACAGAGTTTATATGGATTTTGTTTTATTGTTTTCGTCTACTACTTCACAACACTTAATTGATTTATATTTTCAGTTAATTAAATGGAACAATAGCTCAAATTAATTTGACTCAACCACCTACCTCAGATTCAAACAACTCCACCTGAAGAGATCTTCCTGTGATCAGCATTTCAAACGGGACCGTCACACCGCTTGGAGTTGTTTCAAAGCAAGTTGAGCATTGTGCTGTTCCACCGCGCGAACTGATCTTGTGCTTCCCCAAGGGAGAGAGGGAAGCATGCAGTTGTCGGCAGAGATGAGAGAGAAGATGAAGTTGGGCGAGCGTGAGAGAGAGACAGATGTCTTTGCCTGCACTCAACTGAAATGGGGAAAGGGTTAAATAACTATGCGAAACTTACTATGGATTGCATAGTTACTAATAGACTGATTATTTTTGTAAACGTGATGAGCCATTAGCCATTGGATTGTGTATAAAAATGTTTAAGTTCATAATTCAATCTGTCAATTTATCCGTTAGCAACTATGCAATTAGGCTTTTTTGTAGAATGCATTGTTACTAACGGACGGATTAATCGAAAACTTAACTGACCATTAGTAATTTAATTGTGTATAATGTTGTTTGTTCATGTATTAAATCTGGCCATTAGCTATTGGGTTCAAATCGTGGTATTTTTATTTTAATTTGTTCATGAGAGAAAGGGTGCCTCACTCACCTCTAGAGACGTCCCAGCTACCAGCACCGCCTCATACAGGAATACTATACAGGGTGTCTCACTCACCTCTAGAGACGTCCCAGCTACCAGCACCACCTCATACAGGAATACTATACAGGGTGTCTCACTCACCTCTAGAGACGTCCCAGCTACCAGCACCGCCTCATACAGGAATACTATACAGGGTGCGAGCGTGGCGCTTATGTTGAACTCCCGTAGCAAAGGCAGAGTGTTAGGGGGGGCCCCGGGGGTTTGGCCCGAGTTCCAGATCAGGGCCCGCGTTTAGTTCGAGCTCCGAGCTTCGGGAGAGCAGCGTACCGCGCTCCAACTCACTCCATATACCTGGCCAGTGAAGGAACAGATATTTTGTTAGCAGTTTATACCCTAGCTAGAGCTTTTTTTTTACTGTTGGTCGAAGAAAAAAAAATGCCATAAAACGTTGCTACACTGCCGTTTAAATTAAAGGAGACTAATTTTTGACCAATATTAAAGAATAATCTTTTGAATGTACTTAAGACATTATCATGTATATTTACAAAAAAATCCGATATTAAAAAAATAACCACAGTCACAGGAGTCTGGCTGAGGGACGTTTAAACACGGAGAAGACCAGTGTATTAAAGTTGAAATAAAGTTGGCTGGAGACCATCACTCACCCCTCCAGCTGTAGCCAAGCTGGCTACAACAACAACAACAACAACAACAACAGGAGTCTGCATAATAACATCAGTCAGGAGCAGAAGTATTTCACTGAAGCGCAAAAGGTTAATGTCCTAAAAATACAAAGAGGATACGAACCTGAATTTATTTTGACAGCGCCCACTTCGAACGAGTACTGGCGGTCCTCGATTTGTGAGCCGAGGACATGAACCACGCTGAACTTGCGAGCTAGCCCCATGAGGTCTGGTCGCATCTCAATGCGGGTGAGGGGGTTCTCCACTTGGGGCGAAATACAGATGGAGGAGAAGGAGAGGATGATGGTGTCGTGGGGGATTTCGGACAGGGCCAAGGAAGGATTAGGAATAGTTGCCGAAGTGGAACGACCCTCAGAAGATCCTTTCCTGGCTGAGTCACAGGAGGCACTCGATTTGGCACAGGAGGCACTCGATTTGGCACAGGAGGCACTCGATTTGGCACAGGATGTACTCGATTTGGCACAGGATGTACTCGATTTGGCACAGGAGCCACTCGATTGATTGTGTTTAGATTGTGAATTTTCCATGCCAAGGCTATTTTTGACTGAAAAGTTACCGAGCGTTCGTTTTTTCGCCGCTTCCAGTCTCTTTCCTCTCACCACTAGCTCCATTTCCTTTGGATTTTCTGTCACGTTCAGAACGCTTTCCTCTGCTTTCTTCGCCGTAGCCTTCCACTGGAATGATGACGCGAATACTTTTCATGTCTAGGAACAGCAGCGGAAGTTTTGCTGTCGACAGGAACGGAACTTTGGCCGTCTGGTCGGCGGGGGATCCTGCCGGATTGTGAACGCACGCGGGCGGCACAAGCGGCACATCAATAGATACTTTCTTTGAGGATTCGTTGCCTAGCGAGGACGAGGTGGAGGTCTTCTTCAGTATTGAAGGCGTGGGTGTTCTGCGGAAGGTGGAAGAATTTGGGACGTCTTTTGGCAGTTTTTTGACGGGCGGATAGTGTGAGGACGGATTTTCCGGATGGTCACGATGACCTTGGTTGAATGAGGGAGGGGGGTGACTCATGACGGGAGGGGTGTGAGATCCTGCGCGGTGCTTCTTAGGCAACGCAACATCCCGTTCGTTTACCACTCGTGAATAAGATAAGCTACTCGAGGGAGCCACTGGGGAAGAAAACGTTTCCACCAAATTCTGCGATAATTGTTCAGTCAATTCTGGGACGTTTCGATTCGGTAAACTTCCGAAGTGTTCTTGAACTGTTTCCGCAGATTTTTCGGCGGAAACATGCGAGATTTTCCGATGAACAGACGCGTAATCCGAGGATTCAGCGGAAGTGGATGATACTTTTCTAGACCGACGCGACCCAAAGCCCCCGGGTGGTGTTCTTTTCCTCCCAACCAGAGAAGTGAAAGGGCTTGGACGCGCGATGGCACTGTTCCTAGGCTCATGAAAAACCCGACAAGGTATCGACTTCAGAGGTGTCAATTTCAGTCGTCTCAATGGGTGTCATTACACCTGTGGAACACACTTCCTTGCTGCAATATTTCTCGCTCGAAGAATCTTGATTAATTTTCTCTTGCAGAAAAGAATCAACGTAACTGATTTCGTTCGGACTAGAAGTGATATTGGGAACATCCGAATGCGGAAAATCGGTGAGATTTTCATGACTCTGCGGAATTTTTACATTTGTAAACGGCGACCGACCTTCGTTAGGGATTTTCGTAAACCGATCTCCCAATGGTTGAAGCGGCGGGACGGATTGCACAAGACTTTCTCCAATTTTCTTCCGCGTGGATAGCGACGTCCCTTGCTTTCCCAATGTTGGGACAGTGCAGAGTGTCTTGTGAAATCGTTTCAGTGTTTTCTTTACCATAGGAAGAATTAAGACATGTCTCTGTAGAGGCAGCGCTATGCTGTCCATGGTAATCGGATGAAGATTTTACATCCGAACCTGAAGATTGAAGGTAATCGGATGCAGATTTTACATGCTGTCCGTGGTAATTGGATGAAGATTTTACATCGGAACCTGAAGATTGAAGGTAATCGGATGGAGATTTTACATCGTAACCTGAACATTTTACATCGGAACCTGAAGATTTTACATCGGAACCTGAAGATTGGTTGCCAAATTTCGGCTCTGCTTCAAGATTGTCGGAGCCCAGATAGGTGGCGGACTTGGAGGTGAGCAAGTGTTTGGGGTGGGGGGGGAGGTCCGGGAGGAGCGGAGGAGAGGGAGAGGATGCTGAGGAAGGCGCCGAGGGTGGAGGGGGGAGGATGAAGTCCAGGGGCTGCACCTTGACAATGAGTTCGGTGATGTGGCTGAAATGCTCGGGGGGGACGGATAGGAACTGAAAACAGGGAGGACGATTACATAAATCAACTCTTATATGAACATTACAAAACTTCAGTGGTCACCGTGGCAGAGTGAGTTAGCGCGCTAGGCATTGCACACATGGTGACCTGGGTTCGATCCCCAGCGGTGTAGGAATTTTTCTGCTCTGTACTTGGATGTTCGGGGTTCACTCATACCTCGTGAGGAAAAATAAGTAGTTACTTGTATGAGTAACGACCAGTGGCGCCATTACCAGAGTAAAAAGAAATTAATGTAATAGAATAATTCGAAAGAAGTAAAGGAGGCTCTTAGTAATGCTGCGCTACCCACAAAAAATTGTGAAAAGGCCTTGTGCTTCACCACAAATAAAATCATACATACATACATAAATGAACTTTTACATAAGCATTACCAAACTTTGTTAGTTGATGTTAGTAAGACGCTAGACTTGTAATGTAAAAAATCCAGCGCGTGGATACATGATCTGTACATCGGATTCCACCTGTGGAAATCTTGGAATGCATGAATTTTTCCTCATTAAGCAACAAAGCAATATTTTGTGTGGAATTTTGGGAAGTGTTCACAATGTTGTGAACCAATGATTCAGTGAATGAGATTGTTTTGAGGGGGGTTCAGAAATCTTGCCTAACGGGGGGGGGGGGGGGTTTGTCCCCAAACCCCCCCCCCCTGGCTACGCCACTCTTCTCGAGATATTTGAGTGGATCATAAATTTCGGGACACCCTGCATTGACTCATGCCTGTTTTTTACCTTGTTGAACTTCTGGACTCGATCCCGGGTCCCTATCTTGGAGTGCAGGTTGTCGCTGTTGGCCCGTGTGAGGGTGACACTGAGGAAGCCCCCATTAGACTCGTCCGCCACGCCCCCTGGAGGGCGGGACTCCAACTCATTGGCCTTCATGATCACGCCGCGGTAGTCCCCTAGCAGCCAGGGATCCTCCAGACTCGCTCTGTGCATGTAGAGAGTAGAGGGGAGTTAATAATAAGCTATTAACACATTCAGCGCCACGAGTACAGTATAGTTTACATGAGTGTTTTCTACAGTGGACCGCGTGTACACTATGCTGTACAAGTGTACACCTCACCCTCTCACTTTCAGAAACTGATGCTCTTTATAGTGTACAGTTGTACACGCTACTGTGTAATTCTTATGGGGATTTGATTGTCGTGGTCCGTGGAAGTTTTTTGGTTTTTTGGACCAGAAAAATATCTATCTGACTTTTTATGGCTGTTTGAGTCTACCAACCTCTTTTCTCACACAAAATAAGAAGAGAAGGTTGGTCCACTGAACCATATTACCAAAAAAACTCTTGGTGCTGAATATGTTAACAAACCTGCGAGAAGTTAAGAAACGTCCTGCGAGGATAGGACTTGGATGGTTGACCATTCAAATTCGAACCCTCCTGATGCTGGCTAATCCCGGCCCACTCAGGCTGGGTGAGGTTAATTTAAGTGGCTAGTTTTTGAGTTTCCAGCGAATGAAGGGTTAATATACCCCCGTCGTGATATGAGTATGCAATTAAAAACAACGTTAAACTCAAATTAAAAAAAAATGTAATGTTTAATAATTATTTTATAAACTTTTGTGCTTTTGATATGTAATAAAAATGTAATGTTAAATGTAAACTATTGTGATTTTGATATGTAATCTTTTTTATTTTTTACATTCGGCTGGCCTGTTAATAATGATGTACCTCGACTTTCCATTAATTTCCTCCCTCATAACTTACAACGCAAATTCCTCTACTTTAGACCTTAGTAACAATATTACCCCATTTAAAGAAATGTGTGAAGAGGCTTTATCTTTTCCCCTGTAATATTTTTTTTTAAATTTAAAACCTCTTACCTGTTTACGTAATTGCATATAATATGCGTGTAATCACTGTAATCATCATATAGGGTGGCGTCATCGTGAACGATGGTAGCCAGACAGTGGGGCTGTATCCGATTTGCGGTCAAGTGGTAGATGTCTAAAAATGGGACATCCGAACTGCGGTCATAGACACATCCGAGCTGCGGTACTCCAAAATTTGAACCGCAGTTCGGACGCAGTTCGGACTCAGAAATTTCGGGGGTGACCGCAGATCGGACATTTTGACCGCAGTTCAGAAACTCCGGACAGTGTAGAAATAAATCAGCACTTCTCCCACTGTCTATACAAGGAGGCTAATAATTGACAAGGGCCCCCAGAACCAAGCCAATGCTGGTCTACTCCTTCTTTATAGTGTGTAAACAGAGATAAAAAAAAAAAAAATACAAAAAAAAAAATACATAAATTTCTTTCACCTCTTGAAGTGGAACATCTGGGCGGACGCCACCTTGAGCTTGACCATCTGGTAGGAGGGTGGCTGGCAGTCCATGGACAGTATCAGCTCCTCCATCTGTAGCGACATCTTGCGGCACTCCTGGCCGGGCCGTGACGTCACAGTGCGCAGGTGTAGCCCTAGACGGGCCAGAGTCCACTGCACCAGCGCCGAGACCTTCACGTCTGGGGGCGGGGCCTCTGATGAGCACAATACAATACAATACAGTACAATACAATACTATACAATACAATACAGTAAAATACAATACAATACAATAAAATACAATACAATACAGTAAAATACAATACAATACAGTACAATACAGTACAATACAATACAATACAGTACAATACAATACAATACAATACAATACAATACAGTACAGTACATTACAATACAATACAATACAATACAGTACAATACAATACTATACAATACAATACAGTAAAATACAATACAATACAATAAAATACAATACAATACAGTAAAATACAATACAATACAATACAATACAATACAATACAATACAATACAATACAATACAATACAGTACAATACAATACAATACAGTACAGTACATTACAATACAATACAATACAATACAATACAATACAGTACAATACAATACTATACAATACAATACAGTAAAATACAATACAATACAATAAAATACAATACAATACAGTAAAATACAATACAATACAGTACAATACAATACAGTACAATACAATACAATACAATACAATACAATACAATACAGTACAGTACAATACAATACAATACAATACAATACAATACAATACAATACAGTACAGTACAGTACATTACAATACAATACAATACAATACAATACAATACAATACAATACAATACAATACAATACAATACAATACAATACAATACAATACAATACAATACAATACAATACAATACAATACAATACAATACAATACAATACAATACAATACAATACAATACAATACAATACAATACAATACAATACAATACAATACAATACAATACAATACAATACTGATATATATGAGTTCCATTAATTCTGGCCAAAACATCGCGGCTACGAAAACCTACATTTTCCGTTTTCCTCTCAGTCTAAATTTTCACCACGATTGAGTTCTGTTCAATAAAGTTTCCTCTTTTCTGTAAATAAAATAATAATGCATTTTCATTTCTATGTATATTAATTATTGTGAGTTAGACCAGGACATATCAAATTGGCGACGAAGGTGAAAGTGTAAAGTGTATATATGTGAAATGGAGCAGCTGAAGATAAAGAGAGCTTCAGTGAAGGCGCTACTGACAAAAACAAAGGACAAGATTACAGAAAATACTACGCTACATGAATTGGTGATCTACGAGCGGAATGTGGAGGAGTACAAGGGAAGATACGAGAAGATACAGGACGAGATGGACACGCTGGTTTCAAAAGAAGATGAGAGGACTTCGCACGAAGACTACAGGTTTAGCATGTACGAGACCATTACAGGTATAAAAGTTTCAATACTAGATTTCAAAAGTAGAATAACAGCAAGTACACATAGTAGCCATTCAAATGCCATAACAACTAGTCCTGTCAGTCAAAACACCACTTCTAATTTGACTTTTGTTGGATATCAACAAGATGAAACATTTACAAATTTTATCAAACGTCTCGAAACGTTTATGCTATTGAAAGGAAATTCTAATAATACAATCAAAATATACACTTTGTTGCATGCAATTACTCCTCAGATGCACGAAAAGTTGTATAATATGTGTACGCCTGATGAACCTATAAACAAAAGCTACGATACACTTGTAGCAATGTTGCGGGATTATTATGAACCTAGACCCAGTATTTGGGCATTACAAAGCAAGTTCATATCTCGTACACAGCAGCCTGATGAATCCATTTTAGAATACGCTACAGAGCTTAAGAAGCTGTCTCAACATTGCGAGTTCAACTGTCAGAACTGCAATCACTGCACTGCTAATGCATTTCTTACCTTGCAGTTCATACGAGGTATTCAGGACCAAGATGTTCGCATACAGTTATTACAGGAAAAGAATAATGCTACATTCCAGGAATTTATCAACAAAGCTGTAACAATAGAGTTTTCAAAAACAGAGAACAAGGTAATAAGCACTATACCTACATCCAAAGATAATTTCAATGTACAACCTACACACCAAGTAAACGATAAATCAGCCAACATAAATTACAATAACAAGTCTCGACCACCTAACACTTTTCCTAAGCAAAATAAAAATAATCCCCTCTCTTCATTAGCAGGTAAATGCTACCGCTGCGGGGAGGCAAGTCACAGAGCTAACGTGTGTCGCTTTCGAAATGAATTCTGCCGAAAGTGTAGCAAGCTGGGACACATAGCCAGAGTATGCATGTCACAGGACCGAGGAGCTGCTAAAAACAACAAGAGCTACAAGACGCCGCAGCATCAGGTAGATGACAACACCTCTTCAAGTGAGAACGAAGATTTCGAGATAAACGTGCTGCAGAGCGCCAAGTCAGATAAATTCATGGTAAATATTAAAATAGAAGATAAACCAATTAGTATGGAGATTGATACAGGGGCGGCACTGTCCTCTATTTCATATTGCGATTACAAGGTACTGAACATTGGAAATAGAATTTTTGTACAAATGTTCGAATGAAAACATATACAGGGGAAATAATTCAACCCAAAGGTGTATGTTTTGTAAATGGGAAATACAAGGAAAAACCATTTTCTGGTAAATTATTCATTATCAATCAGAATGTTGATCCTATACTAGGAAAAGATTGGATACGGGAAATAAATATTGACTGGGCCGAAATTAAATTACTTAAATCAGAAGAAAATATGCATTTAGGAGAAATTTTAAAGAAATACGAGGATGTATTCACGGACAATATTGGGAAAATACCTACTGAAAGAGCTTGTTTGAAATTGAAACCTGAGGCACAACCTATTTTCTTTAAGCCTCGACCAATACCTTATTCTAAGAAGGAGAAAGTTGAGAAAGAGCTGGACCGCCTAGAACGTCAAGGAATTCTCACCAAAGTTGAACACTCGGAGTGGGGTACGCCGATCGTCCCCAAGGGATAAGCCAAATGGTGACGTCAGGATCTGCGCGGACTATAAGGTAACGCTTAATCAACATATACAGGATGTAAATTATCCTATTCCCAGGATTGATGATATATTCGCTCAGATGAATGGTGGTAAGTTTTTCTGTACCTTGGACTTAAGCAAGGCGTACCTACATTATGAGATGGATGAAGAGAGTGCAATCCTGCAGAGTTTGAGTACACACAAAGGTATCTACAGGGTGAACCGGTTGATGTTTGGAGTGAAGGTTGCACCGGCACTCTGGCAGCAATACATGGATAAAGTACTGCAAGGATTACCGGGAGTACAATGTTTCTTTGACGATATTATCATACAGGGTGCCACTCAAAATGAATTGCTTGAAAGAATTAAAATTGGTCCTTGATATAATAAGATCACAAAATTTAACACTAAATAGAGATAAATGCAAATTTTTCCAAAAGAGTATAAATTATTTGGGACATAAAATAGATGAGTACGGGTTACATAAAGTGGAAGATAAGGTAAACGCTATAAATAATACAAGAAGACCAGAAAATGTTTCCGAGTTGAGAACTTTTCTAGGCATGGCTAATTACTACAACAAGTTTATCCAGAATCTAGCATCAATTTTACACCCACTTAACTCTTTACTTCGCAAAGGAAAGAAATTCACATGGACCAATGAGTGTGAGCAAAGTTTCAGACGAGTTAAATCTGAATTATGTAATGACAATTTATTGGTACATTATAATCCTAATTTGACCATTACGCTGGCAACAGATGCATCCCCAGTAGGGTTTGGAGCGGTACTATCACATAGGTATCCTGATGGCAGTGAGAGACCCATAGCATTTGCATCGAGATCACTTACACATGCAGAAAGAAATTACAGCCAGATAGACAAGGAGGCAACAGCTATTTATTGGGGAATAAAAAAATTCTTTCAATATGTGTATGGCAGAAAATTTGTGCTCATAACTGATAATAAACCATTGACACAAATATTTAATCCCCAAAAAGCTTTACCTCCACTTTCAGCCACACGTATGGTGCATTATGCACTTTATTTATCTGGATTTGATTATAGTATAGAATACAGGAGTACGCATGAACATGGTAATGCTGATTATCTGTCTCGATTCCCTTATGAAACACCAAAGGATGTGCCAGATGACAGTCATAAGTTTCAAAGAAATCAGATAAGTACAATAAACAGTGTGACACACTGTACGAGGTTTGGCTATTAAGTTCGTAGATTCTTTCCATAAAACGATATGTGTTTAACTTACTCAACTTTAGTAGTTATCCCTTCAATGTACTCCCCTCCTCTATCCCTACAACGTTCTAAGCAAATTTTTCATTGATCGAAACAGTGGTGGAGGTCATTTTGTGTGAGGCCTTTCAAGACTTTTGCCGGTTTTTTCTTAACGTCATTTACGCTGTCAAATCTGGTACCTTTCAGGTAGATTTGATTTTTGGGGATAAGTAAAAGTCGCACGGGGCCAGGTCGGGTGATTAAGGAGGGTGTTCCAACACTGGGATGTTGTACTTGGATAGGAACGTCTTCACGGAGAAGGCACTGTGGACTGGCGCATGGCACCATTTTTGCGCAAACTTTTGTCATGTTGAAATTTTCGTGCAAAATTTGTCTCACACATTATGTATTAATTTTAAGTGTATCAGCCATTAGTCCCAGAGTTAATTTACGGTCAGAACGAATCATAACACCAATTTTTCCAATGTTTTCGTCAGTTTTTGAGGTTTGGGGGGCGACCAGGACGTGGATCGTCCTCAACATCTTCCTGACCACCTTGAAACCGTTTAAAACCACTTATAAAGCGTTGATCTTTTCAAACATGACTCCTGGTACACTGTCTTTAACAAAGAAAAAGTTTTACCAGCAAGTTTTACGTAAAATTCAATAATCACTTGTTGCTCAACATTTGTATCAATCATAAATCCGGCAAAATTAAAAAAGGTGTCTTGCGCGTCGGGCTATTACAACAGAACTAATTACAGTACAGGCATGTGACAGCTATCAATCAAAACACAAGACTTGAAGCTTTCTAAAAATGTTCATCATATCTTCCTAGCATGGACAGCTTTTGCGTAGCGGCTCGCGTCTACGAACTTAATAGCCAAACCTCGTATTATACAACAAGAAACAAAACTAGATCCTAAATTGAGTCCTTTACTAAATGCACTTGAAACAGGTAAATGCTTGAAATCTCTAGGTTACGAGAATTCAGAAATTTCATTACAAGATGGTTGTCTAATCAAAGGCACAAGAGTTGTGATTCCAGAAAAATTAAAACTTCAAATTTTAAATGAACTGCATACGGGACACTTGGGTATGGTTAAAATGAAAGCGCTAGCCCGGTGTTATTGCTACTGGCAAAACATTGACAAAGATATCGAGGAAATGGTACGTAAATGCAAGTACTGTTGTGAAAAACAGAATAATCCGCCGAAGGTACAATGTCACCCGTGGGAACCCGCCAGGCTCCATGGCAGCGGGTGCACATAGATTTCGCAGGACCTGAAGATGGACTCTATTATTTTATCATTGTGGACGTTTTTACTAAATGGATAGAAGTTATACCTACCAAGACAACTAATACTGATTTTTGTATAAAAGAACTTCGCAAATTATTCTCTCAGTTTGGTATTTGTTCAGTTTTAGTATCGGACAACGGGCCCCAGTTCACATCTCACATTTTCAAAAACTTCCTCGAAAGTAATGGAATTGTACACAAATTATCTGCCGCTTTCCACCCTTCCTCTAACGGCAGTGCCGAAAGAAATGTACAGACAATCAAGAAGCACCTTCACTGTATGAAAGATGAACCAGGGATGTAAATTTAAAGTTAGGAAGACTTCTCATGCAACTTAGGAAGGTCCCTAATACGGAGGGATGAGTCCCTACATGTTGATGTTGGGGAGGGATGTGAGAACGAGATTGGATAATATCATGAGACCGAAAGTTCCTGTTATCACTCAAGACAAACCTCAAGAGGTAGCACGGAGATTTGAAGAAGGTGACCGTGTTCAAGTACGAAATTATACTCGTGAATGTAAATGGAAGTTTGGGAATGTTCAAAGGCGGGAAGGTGCTGTTCACTACTGGGTGCTGTTGGACGATGGCAGAGTCTGGCGACGACATGTGGACCAAATGCGGCTCACACATTACGGGGGGGAAAATTGATATATATGAGTTCCATTAATTCTGGCCAAAACATCGCGGCTACGAAAACCTACATTTTCCGTTTTCCTCTCAGTCTAAATTTTCACCACGATTGAGTTCTGTTCAATAAAGTTTCCTCTTTTCTGTAAATAAAATAATAATGCATTTTCATTTCTATGTAATATTAATTATTGTGAGTTAGGCCAGGACATATCAAATACAATACAATACAATACAATACAATACAATACAGTACAGTACATTACAATACAATACAATACAATACAATACAATACAGTACAATACAATACAATACAATACAATACAATACAATACAATACAGTACAATACAATACAATACAATACAATACAATACAATACAATACAATACAATACAATACAATACAATACAATACAATACAATACAATACAATACAATACAATACAATACAATACAAATACAATGCAATACAATACAATACAATACAATACAATACAATACAATACAATACAATACAATACAATACAATACAATACAATACAATACAATACAATACAATACAATACAATACAATACAAATACAATGCAATACAATACAATACAATACAATACAATACAATACAATACAATACAATACAATACAAATACAATGCAATACAATACAATACAATACAATACAATACAATACAATACAAATACAATGCAATACAATACAATAATATGTTACGGTGCGCAGGTGTAGTCCTAGGCGGGCCAGAGTCCACTGCACCAGCGCTGAGACCTTCACGTCTGGGGGCGGGTCTCTGATGAGCACAATACAATACAATACAATACAATACAATACAATACAATACAATACAATACAATACAATACAATACAATACAATACAATACAATACAATACAATACAATACAATACAATACAATACAATAATATGTTACGGTGCGCAGGTGTAGTCCTAGGCGGGCCAGAGTCCACTGCACCAGCGCTGAGACCTTCACGTCTGGGGCGGGTCTCTGATGAGCACAATACAATACAATACAGTACAATACAATACAGTACAGTACAATACAATACAATACAATACAGTACAATACAATACAATAATATGTTACGGTGCGCAGGTGTAGTCCTAGGCGGGCCAGAGTCCACTGCACCAGCGCTGAGACCTTCACGTCTGGGGCGGGGTCTCTGATGAGCACAATACAATACAATACAGTACAATACAATACAGTACAATACAATACAATACAGTACAATACAGTACAATACAGTACAATACAATACAGTACAGTACAATACAGTACAGTACAATACAATACAATACAGTACAATACAATACAATACAATACTATACAATACAATACAGTACAATACAGTAAAATACAATACTGGTACGATTCCCAGCGAATGGAAGGTAAAACCCCCCGTCCTAATCCAGAACGTTAAATCAAATAAAATCGTTGGCGTTAGGAAGGTCATCCAACGGTAAAAATGTGCCAAAACCAATCAACCTCAACCATGAGGTTGAGCAACGTCGACCCTGCTTGAGCGGGATAAGACAGAGTAAAAGAAGAAGAATACAGTAAAATACAATAATAATAATAATATCGCCTGATTTATACTGCCTGATTAGGACTACTAAGTCCCATTATTCCAGCAGTAAGTCGAAGATGTATTATTATGTGGTAAAAATCCCAATTGGGAGGAAAACAAACTTTAATTTTTTGTACATATTTCTAAGTTTTTTTTATAAAATTTATAATTTGTTGTTGTTGATTGTTTTGTAAAAAAAATAAAGTGTCAATAAATAAAAATTATTTCGAAATGAACTTTTTGGCACTTAGAACACTATTGAAGAGTGGTATTCAAATATGAACAAGAAAAAAAAAAAAAATTGAAATCGGAGCAAAAAAATATTAATTATTTTTACAAAAACTAACACAATACTTTCGATTTCTAATATTAGAAATTTCTCGGAAGAATAAAAAAAAGAATTAACTCGAAATGAACTTTTTGGCACTTAGCACACTATTGAACAGTGGTCTTCAATATGAACAAGAAAACAAAGTTATAACAAAGGAAAGTGTCTCCTACCGGCCATCCCACTCCTGGTGGTGTCTCCCGACCAGGAGACCAGGGCTCGCAGGTTCGATGCACACTCCAGCACGTGGCCAGCCAGTAGCTGGGTCAGTAGATCCACCTGGGGTTCGCAGATGTTGAGATCCACGCGAGAAGTGTTCAGGTGGATAGTGAAGGCCACGCTATGCAGGGGACTCGGGGGTGGGAGGCTGGGGTAGAGCAGTAAACCTCATTAGTTATTAGAAATGATTCATAACGTTATTTCACCGAGGCCAATAATAATAATTAAGTAGCCACAGTGGCAGAGTGAGTTAGCGCGCTATGCTTTGCACGCTCCCTTTAATTAGGACATTAGTATTATTTTCTTCTTTGTTTTTTTTTTCCAAACTATTTTATCATGTACCTATTTATTTTGTATTCATTTTATACTGTAAATATTGTACGTTACTTTGTCCTCCTAATAAAAAAATGACCTCGTCATAAAAAATGGTTCCAGGATATTTCAATGTTTCCGAAGTGCAATCATGTGCCACGAGTACAGGCCACATTCTCACAAAGTTTGGTGTATGATTGAAAGCGATTTAGCTAACGTCGAAAGAATATGGTTTATTCTCGATGTTTAGTAATTTGTATTGTACGGATAAAAAATAAATTATCTTGCGCTGTATGCCATAATAATAATAAAATACATTTATCTTAAATATGACCCGATTTGCTCAGTGGTTAAGCACTCGCTTGCCATGCGGAAGGTCCCGGGTTCGATCCCCCGTGCCGACAAAAATTTGTATTATTAATTTGGTTACAATTGTTTGTAAGGGATACCTTCCGGTGCGCTCGTGTTGACCCAGCACATAATTGGGAAGTATTGTGTCACTTCTCGCCCATCAGAGGGGAGGCATACTACGGGATGGGTAGGCCACAACACAGACCACAAGCGTCTACAGTAGCTCCTGTTTCATGGCTACGAAATAAAAATGGCTGTGAAACACTCATCTTAAAAAAAAAACCCACCAGATTGAGACGTCTCTACATCCACAGCATCTCGCTTCACATTCACAGCGATGGAGCAGTTCACATCCAGGGGCTTGAGCAGGTACAGTTCCATCCTCCTC
>JAMCCL010000786.1:0-16843 GCA_024516035.1 Bactericera cockerelli
AAAAAAAAAAATTTTTAATTTTTTTTCGGGTTAAAAACCCCGGAAAAAAAATTTTTAAAAAATTTATTTTTTTTTTTAAAAATTCCCAAATTGGGTTTTTTTTAGAAAAAAAAATGATTTTTTTTTTTCATTTTTTAAAAAGGGTTTTTCCCCAAAAAGACCCTAAAAAATTTTTTTTAATTTTTTTTTTATCCCAAACCCCTGAATTTTGTTTTTTTACAAAAAATTTTTTAATTTTAAAATTTTTGGGGAAAAAAGGGGGGTTTTTTTCCCGGAAAAAAAAAGGGTAGGGAAAAAAAATTTTTTAATTTTTAAAATCCCAAATTGTTTTTGGTTTTAGGGGAAAAAAAGGGAAGAATTTTTTTTCAATTTTTTTTGGAAAATTTTTTTCGGAAAAAGGTTTTTAAAAAACCCCAAAATTATGAAATTTAAATTTGATTTTGGGGCAAAAACCCAAAGGAAAATTTTTTTTAAGGGGGAAATTTTTTTTTTCGGAAAAAAATTTTTTTAAAAACGGAATTTTAAAATTTAAATTTTTTTTGAAAATTTTTGGGGAAAAAACAAAGTGTTATTTTCAATTTTGATTTTATTTTCCCTTTTGGAAAAGTTTTTTTAAAAAAGAAAAATTATTTTTTTTTAAATTTTTTTTTAGGAAAAACAATGAAAGGTAAAATTTTTTCCCGGGGTTTGGGTTAATTTTTTTCGGGGGAAAAAACGGGCAAAAAAAAATTTTTAATTTTTGTTTTGGGGAAATAAAATTGGCAAAAAAAGGGTTTTTCAATTATTTTTCAATTTTTAAATTTTTGGGGAAAATTTTTTTTTGGAAAAACGGGTTTTGGGAAAAATTTAATTTTTTAAAATTTAGGGTTTAAAATTTTTCAAACGGGCAAAGAAGTCTAAAAATTTTTTTTTTTTTAAATTTTAAAATTTTTTTTTGGAAAAAAACCAACGGGTTTTTTTTCATTTTTGTAAATTTGGTTTCCCAAAGTAAAATTTTTAAATTTAAAAATTTTTTAATTTTCGTTTTTTGGGGAATATTTTTCTTTTTAAAAACGAAATTTTAAAAATTTTTTTAAATTTTTTTTCGATTTCCCTTTTTAAAACCCTTTAAAAAAAATTTTTTAATTTTGGAATTTTAAAATTTTTTCCCCAAAACCACCAAGAAAAATTATTTTCATTTTTGAATTTGGGGAAAATTTTTGGCCCGAAAAAAAAAGCAAAAAATTTTTAATTTTTTAATTGGGGAAAAAATTTTTTTGGGGGAAAAAAAAACCCCCCTTTTGGAAAAAATTTTTTTTAATTTTTTTAATTTGGGAAATTTTTGTCAAAGGAAAAACAAAAAAAATTTTTTTTTTTATTTTTTAAATTTTTTGGGGAAAAAAAGGAAATTTTTAAATTTTTATTTTGGGGGAAAAATTTTTTTTAAAAATTTTTTTTTTTTTTCAAAAAAAGGGAAAAATTTTAAATTTGAAAGGGTTTAAAAATTTTTTCGGGAAAATTTTTTTAAAAAAAAAAAATTGAAAAATTTTTAATTTTTTTGTAAAAACAAAAAAGGAAATTTTTTTTTTTAAACGGAAATTTTTTTTTTTGGGGAAAAAAAATTTTTTAATTTTTAAATCGGGGAAAATTTTTTTGCCCGGAAAAAAAAAAGGGAAAATTTTAATTTATTTTTTTTGAAAATTTTCGGGGTTAAAAATTTTTTAAGGAAAAAAACAAGTTTTAAAAAATTTTTTTAATTTTGGGGAAACTGTTCAAAACCACAGGAAAAAAAAATTTAAAAAAAAATTTTTTTTTGGAAAACCAAAAATTTGGTTTTTTTTAAAAAAAATTTTTTTAAATTTTTAAATTTTTGTTTTTTGGGAAAAAAAAAAATTTTAGGTTTTTAAAAAAAAATTTTCCTTTTGGAAAACCCTAAAAAAATTTTTTCCTTTTTTTTTTTTAAAAAAAAAATTTTTTTTTTTTTTGAATTTGGGAAAAATTTTTTATTTGGAATTTCGTGAAAATTTTTTCAAAAAACAAATTTAAAATTTTTAATTTTTTCGTTCAAAAACCAACTTTAAATTAATTTTTTTTAATTTTTAAAAAAACAAAAAGGAAAAATTTTTTTTTTGAAACAGGTAAATTTTATTTTAATTTTTTGGGGTTTTTCCACAAAACCCTTTGGTTTAAAAAAAAATTTTTTTTATTTTGGAAAACCCAAAAAATTAAATTTTTGGTCTATCAAAAACAAAATTTTTTTTTTTTTGTTAAAATTTATCAAAGGGGGGAAAAAAACCCTTTTAAAAAATTTTTTTTGGGGAAAGGAAAAAACAAAACAAAAATTTTTAAATTTTTAATTTAACCCAAAAATTTTTTTAATTTTCAAAAAAAAGGGAAAGGGTTTTTTTTAAAAAAAAAATTTGGGGTTTTTTTTTTGGGGAAAAGAAAAAAAAATTTTTTTTAATTTTTTTAATCAAACAAAAATTTTTCAATTTTGCAATTTTTTGAACGGTTTTTTTTTTTAAAACCGGGTGAAAAAAAATTTTTTTTTTTCAGGAAAAAAAATCAAAAATTAATTTTCATTTTTTTAAAAGAAGGAAAAACCCCTCATTCCGGGAAAAAAATTTTTTTTTTTTCGAAAAGGGAAATGGGTTTTTTTTAAAAAAATTTTAGGAAAATATTTTTATTTTTTGAAACGGTCAAAACTATACAGGAATAATTTCAAAATTTTGCAACGGGAATTTTTTTTTTTTTCCGGGGGAAAAAGGCCCAGGGGAAAAAAATTTAAAAATTTTTTTAAATTTTTTTTTTTCTTTCAAAATACCCAAAAGGGGAAAATTTTTAATTTCAGGGGTTTTTTTTTATTTTTTGGGGGGGAAAAAAGGGGGCCCAAAAAAAAATTTAAAAATTTTTTTTAATTTTTTTTTAACTTTTTAAAAATACATCTACATGTGCAAAAGTTTTAATCAAAAGGGGTGATTTTTTAATTTTTTTAGTTTTGCGGTGAAAATGGTTTTCGGGTCTCACGGGAAAAAAGACAATTTGGGAAAAATTTTTTTTTTTTTTTTTTAAAATAAACACATCCATCTGGCAATAATTTTCTTCTAAACAAAGGAAATTTTTTCAATTTTGCAGATTTTGCGGGGAAATTTTTGGTCCAGGAAAAACGCCCAAAAATTTATTTTACATTTTTGTAAACGGGGAAAACCAAAAATTTTAAAATGTTCTAAGTAATAGCAACGGAGATGTTTTTTAATTTTGCAGATTTTCCCGGGAAAATTTTTTTTGGGTCTCAGGGAAAAAAAAATTTAAAAAATTTTTTTAATTTTTTTAAACTGTAGGAAAATACATCATCTCTTGTTTAAATTTTTTAAACAAGGGAGTTTTTTTAAATTTTTAAATTTTTGCGGTGAAATATGGTTTTTTTTCCAAAAACGACAAGTGCTAGGAAAATTATTTTACATTTTTGTTTGGGTAAAAAAACCCAAATGGAAAACATTTTTAAAAAATAAACGGGGGGGTTTTATTTTTTATTTTTTTGAAAAAAAATTTTTTTTTTTCCCAAAAAAAATTTAAAATTTTTTTTTAAATTTTTAAATTTTTGGGCAAAAAATCCACAGGGTTTTTTTTAAAATTGGGAATGTTTTTTTTTGGAAAAAAAAAAATTTTTTTTCTTTTGGAAAAAAAGCCAAAAATTTTTTTAATTTTTTATTTAGGAAAACCCCAAAATGTTTAAATTTTTTAAATTTTGGGGAAAATTTTTTTTTCAGAAAACGCGGTGAAAATTTTTTTTTTTACGGGAAAAACAACCATTTTAAAAAATTTTTAATTTTTTTTAAAATAAAATTTTTTTAAAAATTTCAATTTTCTGCAAAAAGGGTTTTTTTTTTTCAAACCTGAAAAAAATTTTTTTTTTGGGGGTGGAAAAAACCAAAACAAAAATTTTTTTTTCATTTTTTAATTTTAAAAACCCAAAATTTGGGTTTTTCAAAAACAACAAGGGAAATTTTTTTATTTTTTGGAAATTTCCCTAAAATTTTTTTTGGGGTTACGGAAAAAAAATAAAAAAATTTTTTTTTTTTAATAATCATCATTAATTAATTGGTCTAAAATACAACGAGATGATTTTTAATTTTATTTGGGTAAATATGGTTTTTCCCTCAAAAAAAACGACGAAGCTTAAAAATATTTTACATTTTTTAATTTAGGTCAAACTACTTCCTTGGCAAACTTGTCTAGTACTATAGCAACGGAATTTTTTTAATTTTAATTTCCGGTGAAATAAGGTTTTCGGGAAAAAAACGAATTAAAAATTAATTTTAATTTTTTAATCTTAGGTCAAACTACATCCCACATGCAAAATTTTAATAATAACCGGAGATTTTTTCTTTTTGCAATTTCCGGGAATATGGTTTTTTGGTTTGAAAAAAAGGGTGAAATTTTTTTTTTTGTAAATAGGGGCAAATAATTAAATTATAATGTGCAAGTACCATAAAGGTTATTTTTAATTTTAAGTTGTAAATTGGTTTTTTGGTCCCGGAAAAACCGTTGGGGAAAAAATTTATTTTTTAATTTTTGTAAACTTAGTCAAAACACATCATGTTTAAATTCAATTTCAAGGAGATGATTTTTAAATTTTTGAAATTGCGGTTAATTTTTTTTGGGCTCCGGAAAAACACCAAAGCTAGGAAAATTTATTTTACATTTTTGAATGGGCAACTAACCAAATGTGCAATTGTCTAAGTACTTCAAGAATGATTTTCAATTTTGCAGGATTGCGGTGAAATAGGTTTTTTTTCCCCCGGAAAAAAAAAGAAAAATTATTTACATTTGTAATGTAGCAATCTTCATTTTAATATTTGTCAATTTTTTCCCGGAAGATTTTGAATTAATTTCCAAATAGGTTTTTTTACAAAAAAATTAGAAAATTTATTTTAATTTAGAATAAATCCTTTTAAATTTTGGTCTAATAAAAATGGGAATTTTTTTTTAATTTTCAATTTGGGAAATATTATTTTTTATGGGGAAAAATCAAGGTAGGAAATTTATTTTCATTTTTTAATGGTATTGTAAATAAAAACGGAATATTTTTAGTTACATAAAACATTTAAATAAATGAATTTTTTTTGGGCAAAAACAAGCTGAAAATTTTTACTTTTGAAGAAGTAAATAAAATTTTGTAAATTTTTCAGTCAAAAAACAACAGTTATTTTCAATTTTAATTTTGAAATATGGTTTTTCAAATCTCCGAAAAAACAAGTGAAAAATTTACATTTAATTTTTAATTTTAAAATTCCCAAATTGCAATATTTTTAAAATAAAAAGAATTTTAATTTTTTTTTTTAGATTTGCGGGGAAATAGGTTTTTTCGGTCTCAGGGAAAAACCAAAAGGGAAAATTTTTTTTACATTTTTTTAATCTTGGGGAAACTAAATTCGATCATGTAAACAAACAAAATTATTTATTTTTTTTGCAAATTTCCGGGGTTTTTCCCCCTTGAAAATATGCTTGAAATTTTTTATATTTTTGAATCGTGGAAAAAAACCTATTCAAAATTTCAATAATGCAAGGAAATTTTTTTTTTGTTCGGGAAACCAAATTTTCAAAAAAAACAAGGGAGATATTAATTTCATTTTTTAATTTTAGGTCAAACAAATATACATTCAAATGGTAAATATTACATTTTTTTTAGAAATTTTTCCTAAAATTTTGTTTTGAAAAACAATTGAAAATTTTTTAAATTTTTTATAGTAGTATATAACATTGGGAAAAATTTGTTCTAAAAGGAAAATAAATTTTTCATTTTGAAATTTCAAATTATGTTTTGGGTCCCTTTAAAACAAAAAAATTAATTTTATTTTGAATACAAACTATATTAAAAATTGTTAATACTTCAGGAAATTTTCAATTTTAAAATTCGGAAATTTTTTTTTTGGAAAAAGAGATAAATTTATTCTTTAAATGGTTTTTTTAAAATTTCATTAATTATTTTTAATTATGCAACGAAAATTTTCATTTAATTTCCGTGAAATGGATTTTTTAAAACGCAGTGGTAGGGTTTTTTTTTTTGAAGTAGGAAATTATTAAATTTTGAATCAATTCCCTAAATGCAAAAGGTTTTAATTTCAATTTTTTTAAATTGGTTTTTGGTTTTTGGGAAAAACGACCAATAAAAATTTATTTTACATTTTTTTTAATAAATAAATCCATAATTCAATACTTTCTAAGTTAACACAGAGAAATTTTCAATTTGCGATTTCCGGGGGAATTTTTTTGGGGCCAAGACAAGCTAAAAATTTATTTTCATTTTTTTATTAGGTAAAAACATCCTCATGTCAAATTTTTAATATCATAGCAACGGAGATGTTTTTTTAATTTAGATTTCGGAAATATTTTTTCTAAAAAAAGAAAGGGTAGGAAAATTTATTTATAATTTTTGTATTGTAGGTCAAAACAATCACAATGTGCAATAAGTTCTAAAATTTAGCACGGAGATATTTTTTAATTTTGAATTCGCGTGAAAAATGGTTTTCGGGTCTCGAAAAACAAACCCCAAATTATAAATTTTTAAAATTTTTAAATTTAATTCCAAAACGGTAAGGTTTGAAAGAATTAAAAATTTTAAAAAATTTTTTGATTCTAATTCCGGGGGAAAAAATTTTTGGTTTGGAAAAGTAGTTAAAATAATTTAAATTTTTTTTAGGAAAAAAACATAATTTTACATTTGTCTAAGTCTATCATCGGAATTTACAATTTTAGAAATTTGGGAAAAAGTTTTTTGTTTCAGGAAAAAACCAAAATGGAATATTTTATTTTTATTTGTAAAGTTTGTCAAAATCACTGAATAATGTTCTAGTCCAAGAAAGATTTTTAATTTGGAAATTTGGTGAAATATGGTTTTGGTTCAAAAAAAACCAAAGCGGGAAAAATTTTTTTTAAAATTTTTTTATTTTAAGTAACCCAAAATTGGAATACAAATTTGTAATACAAAACGGAGGAAATTTTTTTTTTTAATTCCGGTAAAATTTTTTTTCAGAAAAAAAGGAAATTATTTACATTTTTAATTTAGTAAAACAAGGATCATTTGCAGAATCCGGAATTTTTTTTTAGACCGGGAAAATTTTTTTTTATTAGGAAAAAATCTAAATTAACTTTTTAAGTATCAACAATTTTAAATCTTTGTACAAAGCAAGGAAAATTTTATTTCGATTTTGGGAAATTTTTCGGCTACAAAAACCTTAAAATTTTTTTATTTTTTTTGGTAAATAATTCTCTAAGAAAGCCAAACAGAAATTTTTCATTTCCCAGAAATTTTCCCTAATATTTTTCGGGGCCAAAAACCAAAAGGGGAAAATTTTTTTTTATCGGGTAAAAATTTTCAGAAAAAATTTTTTACCGGGAAATTTTTCAATTTCAAGCAATAGTTTGGTACAAAACGAAACTAAAAAATTTTTTTAATTTTTTCTAGTAAATACAATTTGAAATTTCTTTGTCTATAGCAAAATATTTTATTTTAATTTCTGAATATTTTTTTCGGGAAAAAAAACCCAGAAATTTTTAAAATTTTAAATTTTTAAATCTTATTATCATCTAATACATCAAGAATGTTTTTTTTTCAATTTGGGAATTGGTTTTTGGTCTCACGAAAAACCCAAACTAGGAAAATTATTTAATTTTTGTAATCGTGTCAACTACATCCATCATTCTAATTTTAAAAAGAATTTTCATTTAAATTTCGGTGAAATTGTTTTCGGTCTCAGAAACACCAAAGGAAAATTATTTAATTTTTTTTTCAAACACATCCATACATGCAAATGTCTAATACCAAACAAGGGATTTTTAATTTTTCGTTTCCGGAAAAGGGTTTGGAAAAACACAAGAGGAAATTTTTACATTTGAATTAGGTCAATACATAACAGTGATCATTGCAATCTGAAAAGGTTTTTCTTTGAACCTGAAATTTTTTTGGTCTGGAAAAACAATTATAATTTAAATTTTCATTTTAACTTGTCTCAATTAATTGCAATAGGGTTTTTACAAAGAATTTTAATTTTTTCCTAATTTTTTTCACAAAAACAGTGTAGAAATAAATTTTAATTTGCAACCCCATTTTTCGGCACAAACACGAGATATTTTTTTTCAATTTGCGTAATTTTTTCGGGGTTCAAAAGCAAACTAAAAATTATTTATTTTTGATCTAGTCCCACAAAGTGCAAATTTTTACATGGGAAATTTTCAATTTCAGATTCGCGGTAATTTTTTCTCCACGGAAAACCCAATTGAAATTTTTTTTGTAACTTGAAACCAATCAGAAATTTTAAATTTAACGAGTATTTTCAATTTTTCGGGAAGGTTTCTTCACGAAAAGAACTAAAAATTATTTTCATTTTTTAACTTACAAATTCCTACATTAAACTTTTATATTCGGAAAATTTTTTATTTGAGATTTGTAAAAAAAAAGGGGGAAAAAACAAAAAAAATTATTTATTTTTGTAATTTGGAAAAAAGGGGGAATTAGTTTCCGGGGGGATTTTAATTTTGATTTAAATTTTTCGGGGGTTTTTAAAAAAAAACACAATTAAAATTAAAATTTTAAAAAAAAATTATTTGGTTAATGGCTAATTTTTCAAATGATTTAATTTTTTGCGGTGAAAGTTTTGGGTTGGGGAAAAAAGTGGTTTTTTTTTTTTAAACCCCCTTTCCTACATTTTGTTTTTTGGGTTGGGTTTTTTTTTTGGGTTTGGGTTTTGGGGCCCGGAAAACCCGGGGAAATTTTTTATTTTTGTGGGTTTTGTGTTGTGTGTTTTGGGGGTGGTTTTTTTGGTTTGCGGGGTTTTGGTGGGGGGGGGGTTTTTTTTTGTTGTGGTTTCTGTGATTTTGTTTTTGGGGTTTTTTGTTTTTTTTGTTTGGTTTTTTTTGGGTTTAGGAAAAGTGTAGATTTTTTTTTTTGTATTTATAATAAAATTTTAATGTGTATTATGGGAGAATTTTTAATTTTTTGGTGTTTTTTTGGTAAGAAAGAAAGGAAATTTTTATTTTTATTTTGGGAATTAAAAGTAATTGTAGTATTTTGGGGGGAATTTTAATTTGCAATTTTGGGGGAATGTTTTGGTTAAGGAAAGAAGTGGAAATTTTTTTTTTTAAAGGTAATAATATAATTCAACGTCAGTTTCCAAGAATATTTATTTGGTTTTGGGGAAATTGGTTTGGCCAGAAACCAAAGCTAGGAAATTTTTACATTTTTTAACGTAGGTCAAACTACATCCATACATGGAATACTGTTCTAAGTTCTATAGCAACGGAGATTTTTCAATTTGGAAATTTCGGTAAGGGGCTAAAAAAATTAAATTTTTAATTTTTAACTTAGGCAAACAATCATAAGGAATAATTTTTCATCCGGAAATTTTTTTTTGCAGAACGCGTGAAATTTTTTTTTTTTTAGAAACACCAATGAAAATTTTACATTTTAATTAGCAAAATTAATTCAATCTTTTAAGATTCAGGAAAGAGTATTTTTTTTAATTTTTTTTTTTTAGGAAAGACCAAACAGGAAATTTTAATTTGAATTGGTAAATATTTGGCTCAGGAAAAAAAGAAAATTTTTCATTTTCAGATTTTAAAATGGTTTCGGGCCAAGAAAAAGGTAAAATTTTTTTTTTGAAGGTGGTCAAAACACATCGAATAAAGTTTGTACTAGCAACAATATTTCATTTGCAATCCGGAAATGGTTTTTTTCAGAAAGACCTGAAAATTTTTTTTGAATGAAAAAAATTATTCATTGTTAAGTCAAACACAAGTTTATTTTAGATTTGCGGGGTATTTTTTTCGGTTCCGGAAAAATGTTTTTTTTTTAACGAGTAAATAATCATTTTTTTCCCCAATACATCAACGGATATTTCAATTTGGATTTCCTGAATTGGTTTTTTCCCCCGGAAAAACAAGCATAAAATTATTTAATTTTTTTGAATCTGTAGGTCAAACACACCAAAACAATTTTTTTTTTTTTTTTTTTTTTTTTTTTTTTTTTTTTTTTTTTTTTTTTTTTTTTTTTTTTTTTTTTTTTTTTTTTTTTTTTTTTTTTTTTTTTTTTTTTTTTTTTTTTTTTTTTTTTTTTTTTTTTTTTTTTTTTTTTTTTTTTTTTTTTTTTTTTTTTTTTTTTTTTTTTTTTTTTTTTTTTTTTTTTTTTTTTTTTTTTTTTTTTTTTTTTTTTTTTTTTTTTTTTTTTTTTTTTTTTTTTTTTTTTTTTTTTTTTTTTTTTTTTTTTTTTTTTTTTTTTTTTTTTTTTTTTTTTTTTTTTTTTTTTTTTTTTTTTTTTTTTTTTTTTTTTTTTTTTTTTTTTTTTTTTTTTTTTTTTTTTTTTTTTTTTTTTTTTTTTTTTTTTTTTTTTTTTTTTTTTTTTTTTTTTTTTTTTTTTTTTTTTTTTTTTTTTTTTTTTTTTTTTTTTTTTTTTTTTTTTTTTTTTTTTTTTTTTTTTTTTTTTTTTTTTTTTTTTTTTTTTTTTTTTTTTTTTTTTTTTTTTTTTTTTTTTTTTTTTTTTTTTTTTTTTTTTTTTTTTTTTTTTTTTTTTTTTTTTTTTTTTTTTTTTTTTTTTTTTTTTTTTTTTTTTTTTTTTTTTTTTTTTTTTTTTTTTTTTTTTTTTTTTTTTTTTTTTTTTTTTTTTTTTTTTTTTTTTTTTTTTTTTTTTTTTTTTTTTTTTTTTTTTTTTTTTTTTTTTTTTTTTTTTTTTTTTTTTTTTTTTTTTTTTTTTTTTTTTTTTTTTTTTTTTTTTTTTTTTTTTTTTTTTTTTTTTTTTTTTTTTTTTTTTTTTTTTTTTTTTTTTTTTTTTTTTTTTTTTTTTTTTTTTTTTTTTTTTTTTTTTTTTTTTTTTTTTTTTTTTTTTTTTTTTTTTTTTTTTTTTTTTTTTTTTTTTTTTTTTTTTTTTTTTTTTTTTTTTTTTTTTTTTTTTTTTTTTTTTTTTTTTTTTTTTTTTTTTTTTTTTTTTTTTTTTTTTTTTTTTTTTTTTTTTTTTTTTTTTTTTTTTTTTTTTTTTTTTTTTTTTTTTTTTTTTTTTTTTTTTTTTTTTTTTTTTTTTTTTTTTTTTTTTTTTTTTTTTTTTTTTTTTTTTTTTTTTTTTTTTTTTTTTTTTTTTTTTTTTTTTTTTTTTTTTTTTTTTTTTTTTTTTTTTTTTTTTTTTTTTTTTTTTTTTTTTTTTTTTTTTTTTTTTTTTTTTTTTTTTTTTTTTTTTTTTTTTTTTTTTTTTTTTTTTTTTTTTTTTTTTTTTTTTTTGTGCAATACATGTGTCTAAGTACTATAGCAACGGAGATGATTTTTCACTTTTGCAGATTTCGCGGTGAAATATGGTTTTTTCGGGTCTCACGGAAAAACGACAAGTGCTAAAAAATTTATTTTACATTTTGTAATCTGTAGGTCAAACTACATCCATAACATGTGCAATACATGTGTCTAAGTACTATAGCACGGAGATTATTTTTCAATTTTGCAGATTTCGCGGTGAAATATGGTTTTTCGAGTCTCACGGAAAAACGAAAAGTGGTAGGAAAATTTATTTTACATTTTTGTAATCTGTAGGTCAAACTACATCCATACATGTGCAATACATGTGTCTAAGTACTATAGCAACGGAGATGATTTTTCAATTTTGCAGAATTCGCGGTGAAATATGGTTTTTCGGGTCTCACGGAAAAACGACCAAAGCTAGGAAAATTTATTTTACATTTTTGTAATCTGTAGGTCAAACTACATCCATACATGTGCAATACATGTGTCTAAGTACTATAGCAACGGAGATGATTTTTCAATTTTGCAGATTTCGCGGTGAAATATGGTTTTTCGGTCTCACGGAAAAACGACAAGGTAGGAAAATTTATTTTACATTTTTGTAATCTGTAGGTCAAACTACATCCATACATGTGCAATACATGTGTCTAAGTACTATAGCAACGGAGATGATTTTTCAATTTTGCAGATTTCGCGGTGAAATATGGTTTTTCGGGTCTCACGGAAAAACGACCAAGCTATAAAAATTTATTTTACATTTTTGTAATCTGTAGGTCAAACTACATCCATACATGTGCAATACATTGTCTAAGTACTATAGCAACGGAGATGATTTTTCAATTTTGCAGATTTCGCGGTGAAATATGGTTTTCGGGTCTCACGGAAAAACGACAAGTGCTAGAAAATTTATTTACATTTTTGTAATCTGTAGGTCAAACTACATCCATACATGTGCAATACATTGTCTAAGTACTATAGCACGGAGATGTTTTCAATTTTCAGATTTCGCGTGAAATATGTTTTTCGGTCTCACGGAAAACGACAAGTTAGAAAATTATTTTACTGCAAACATGTGTCTAAGTACTATAGCAACGGAGATGATTTTTCAATTTTGCAGATTTCGCGGTGAAATATGGTTTTTCGGGTCTCACGGAAAAACGACAAGTGCTAGGAAAATTTATTTTACATTTTTGTAATCTGTAGGTCAAACTACATCCATACATGTCAATACATGTGTCTAAGTACTATAGCAACGGAGATGATTTTTCAATTTTGCAGATTTCGCGGTGAAATATGGTTTTTCGGGTCTCACGGAAAAACGACAAGCTAGGAAAATTTATTTTACATTTTTGTAATCTGTAGGTCAAACTACATCCATACATGTGCAATACATGTGTCTAAGTACTATAGCAACGGAGATGATTTTTCAATTTGCAGATTTCGCGGTGAAATATGGTTTTTCGGTCTCACGGAAAAACGACCAAAGCTAGAAAAATTATTTTACATTTTTGTAATCTGTAGGTCAAACTACATCCATACATGTGCAATACATGTGTCCTAAGTACTAATAGCAACGGAGATGATTTTTCAATTTTGCAGATTTCGCGGTGAAATATGGTTTTTCGGGTCTCACGGAAAAACGACAAGTGCTAGGAAAATTTATTTTAACATTTTTGTAATCTGTAGGTCAAACTACATCCATACATGTGCAATACATGTGTCTAAGTACTATAGCAACGGAGATGATTTTTCAATTTTGCAGATTTCGCGGTGAAATATGGTTTTTCGGGTCTCACGGAAAAACGACAAGTGCTAGGAAAATTTATTTTACATTTTTGTAATCTGTAGGTCAAACTACATCCATACATGTGCAATACATGTGTCTAAGTACTATAGCAACGGAGATGATTTTTCAATTTTGCAGATTTCGCGGTGAAATATGGTTTTTCGGGTCTCACGGAAAAACGACAAGTCTAGGAAAATTTATTTTACATTTTTGTAATCTGTAGGTCAAACTACATCCATACATGTGCAATACATGTGTCTAAGTACTATAGCAACGGAGATGATTTTTCAATTTTGCAGATTTCGCGGTGAAATATGGTTTTTCGGGTCTCACGGAAAAAACGACAAGTGCTAGGAAAATTTATTTTACATTTTTGTAATCTGTAGGTCAAACTACATCCATACATGTGCAATACATGTGTCTAAGTACTATAGCAACGGAGATGATTTTTCAATTTTGCAGATTTCGCGGTGAAATATGGTTTTTCGGGTCTCACGGAAAAACGACAAAGTCTAGGAAAATTATTTTACATTTTTGTAATCTGTAGGTCAAACTACATCCATACATGTGCAATACATGTGTCTAAGTACTATAGCAACGGAGATGATTTTTCAATTTTGCAGATTTCGCGGTGAAATATGGTTTTTCGGGTCTCACGGAAAAACGACAAGTGCTAGGAAAATTTATTTTACATTTTTGTAATCTGTAGGTCAAACTACATCCATACATGTGCAATACATGTGTCTAAGTACTATAGCAACGGAGATGATTTTTCAATTTTGCAGATTTCGCGGTGAAATATGGTTTTTCGGGTCTCACGGAAAAACGACCAAGCTAGGAAAATTTATTTTACATTTTTGTAATCTGTAGGTCAAACTACATCCATACAAGTGCAATACATGTGTCTAAGTACTATAGCAACGGAGATGATTTTTCAATTTTGCAGATTTGCGGTGAATAGGTTTTGGTTCACGGAAAAAGACAAGGTAGAAAATTTATTTTACATTTTTGTAATCTGTAGGTCAAACTACATCCATACATGTGCAATACATGTGTCTAAGTACTATAGCAACGGAGATGATTTTTCAATTTTGCAGATTTCGCGGTGAAATATGGTTTTTCGGGTCTCACGGAAAAAACGACAAGGCTAGGAAAATTTATTTTACATTTTTGTAATCTGTAGGTCAAACTACATCCATACATGTGCAATACATGTGTCTAAGTACTATAGCAACGGAGATGATTTTTCAATTTTGCAGATTTCGCGGTGAAATATGGTTTTTTCGGGTTCCACGGAAAAACGACCAAAGCTAGGAAAAATTTATTTTACATTTTTGTAATCTGTAGGTCAAACTACATCCATACATGTGCAATACATGTGTCTAAGTACTATAGCAACGGAGATTATTTTTCAATTTTGCAGATTTCGCGGTGAAATATGGTTTTTCGGGTCTCACGGAAAAACGACAAGTGCTAGGAAAATTTATTTTACATTTTTGTAATCTGTAGGTCAAACTACATCCATACATGTGCAATACATGTGTCTAAGTACTATAGCAACGGAGATGATTTTTCAATTTTGCAGATTTCGCGGTGAAATATGGTTTTCGGGTCTCACGGAAAAACGACAAGTGCTAGGAAAATTTATTTTACATTTTTGTAATCTGTAGGTCAAACTACATCCATACATGTGCAATACATGTGTCTAAGTACTATAGCAACGGAGATGATTTTTCAATTTTGCAGATTTCGCGGTGAAATATGGTTTTTTCGGGTCTCACGGAAAAACGACAGTGCTAGGAAAATTTATTTTATATTTTTGTAATCTGTAGGTCAAACTACATCCATAATGTGCAATACATGTGTCTAAGTACTATAGCAACGGAGATGATTTTTCAATTTTGCAGAATTTCCGCGGGGAAATATGGTTTTTCGGTCTCACGGAAAAACACGCCAAAGCTAGGAAAATTTATTTTACATTTTTGTAATCTGTAGGTCAAACTACATCCATACATGTGCAATACATGTGTCTAAGTACTATAGCAACGGAGATGATTTTTCAATTTTGCAGATTTCGCGGTGAAATATGGTTTTTCGGGTCTCACGGAAAAACCCACCAAAGCTAGGAAAATTTATTTTACATTTTGTAATCTGTAGGTCAAACTACATCCATACATGTGCAATACATGTGTCTAAGTACTATAGCAACGGAATGATTTTTCAATTTTGCAGATTTCGCGTGAAATATGGTTTTTCGGTCTCACGAAAAAAAGACAAGTGCTAGGAAATTATTTTACATTTTTGTAATCTGTAGGTCAAACACATCCATACATGTGCAATACATGTGTCTAAGTACTATAGCAACGGAGATGATTTTTCAATTTTGCAAATTCGCGGTGAAATATGGTTTTGCGGGTCTCAGGAAAAACGAAAGCTAGGAAAATTTATTTTACATTTTGTATCTGTAGGTCAAACTACATTTCCCTACATGTGCAATACATGTGTCTAAGTACTATCCCAAAGAGATAAATTTTTTAATTTTGCAGATTTCGCGGTGAAAATGGTTTTTCGGGTCTCACGGAAAAACGACCAAAGCTAGGAAAATTTATTTTACATTTTTGTAATCTGTAGTCAAACTACATCCATAAATTGCAATAATTGTCTAAGTACTATAGCAACGGAGATGATTTTTCAATTTTGCAGATTTCGCGGTGAAATATGGTTTTTCGGGTCTCACGGAAAAACGACAAGTGCTAGGAAAATTTATTTACATTTTTGTAATCTGTAGGTCAAACTACATCCCTACATGTGCAATAAATGGGCTAATACTATAGCAACGGAGATGATTTTTAATTTTTTAGATTTCGCGGGGAAATATGGTTTTTCGGTCTCACGGAAAAAACATTTTTAGGGAAAATTTATTTTACATTTTTGTAATCTGTAGGTCAAACTACATCCATACATGTGCAATACATGTGTCTAAGTACTATAGCAACGGAGATGATTTTCAAATTTTGCAGATTTCGCGGTGAAATTGGTTTTTTTTTTTTTTTTTTGGGTCTCACGGAAAAACGACAAGGTAGGAAAATTTATTTTACATTTTTGTATTGTGAAGTCAAACTACTCCATACATGTGCAAACATGTGTCTAAGTACTATAGCAACCGAGTATATCATTTTTCAATTTTGTTCGCGTGAAATATGGTTTTTTCGGGTCCCGGAAAAACGAAGTGTAAGAAAATTTTTTTTACATTTTTTTTTAATCTGTAGGTCAAACTACATCCATAAAAGTGCAATACATGTGTCTAAGTACTATAGCAACGAGATGATTTTTAATTTTAGTTTGCGGTGAAATATTGGTTTTTCGGGGTTCACGGAAAAAAGACAAGGCTAGGGGGAAAATTTTTTTTAATTTTTGTAATTGTAGGCAAACTACATCCCTAAGGCTACATGTTTAAGTACTTAGAACGGGGATGATTTTTTTAATTTTTTCAGATTTCCGGGAAAAAATGGTTTTTCGGTTACGGAAAAAGACAAGTAGAAAAATTTATTTTTCATTTTTGTAATCGTAGGTTAAACTAAACCCTAATGTGGATTATGTTTAATCTATACAACGGAGATGATTTTTTTAATTTTTTAGATTTTTGCGGTGAAAATGGGTTTTTGGGCTCAGGAAAAAAACCAACTAGGAAAAATTTTTTTAATTTTGTAATCGTAGGCAAACTACACATACTGTCAAAAATTGCCAAGTTTCTATAGCAACGGGGATGATTTTTTAATTTGCAGATTTTGCGTGAAAAAT
>JAMCCL010000787.1:0-16838 GCA_024516035.1 Bactericera cockerelli
TACTGAGGTCGGTTGAATTCTCTTACATCCAGGTTCAACTGTAACAATATTCTTTAGTGGAAGGTAACCACCAGGCGAGGTTAATGCTCGAAACATTTTCTACCAACTCACTCTCAGAGTCTTATTACTATGTGGTCACAAACTCAAATTAAAGAGGAAAAATTCATGCATTGGGTGGGATTCGATCTACACATTATGGATCTGGGTGCTAGATTCTTTACATTGCAAGTCTAGTAGTCACCGTGGCAGAGTGAGTTATCACGCTAGGCAATTTTTTCTGCTCTGTACTTGGGTGTTCGGGGTCCACTCACAACTCGTGAGGAAAAATGAGTTGCTGCTTTAATATGAGCAATTGAGCAGTGACCAGTGGCGGAATTATAGGCAAAAATAACATATTGGGAAAACTTCTTATCTCCTCCTGTACAACTCCTTATTCTCCCTCCTCCTCATCCTCCCTCCTCCTTCTTATCTCCTCCTCTACAACTCCTCATTCTCCCTCCACCTTCTTCCCGCCTCCTTATCCTCCTAAGCTCCTCCTCCTCTACAACTCCTCATTCTCCCTCCACCTTCTTCCCGCCTCCTTATCCTCCTAAGCTCCTCCTCCTCTACAACTCCTTATTCTCACTCCTCCTTCTTCCCTCCTCCTTATCCTCCTAAGCTCCTCCTCCTCTACAACTCCTTGTCCTCCCTCCTCGCTCGCCGCTCCTCCTCCCGTCGTATCTCCTCCTCGATCATCCTCATCTCCTCCTCCTCCGCCTCCACCTCCACCTCCTCTTTATCCTTCTAAGCTCCTCCTCCTTTACAACTCTTTATCCTCCTAAACTCCTCCTCTTCTACAACTCCTTATTCTCCCTCCTCCTTATCTCCTCCTCTACAACCCTTGTCCTCCCTCCTCGCTCTCCTCTCCTCCTCCCGTCGTATCTCCTCCTCTATCATCCTCATCTCCTCCGCCTCCACCTCCTTCTTATCCTCCTAAGCTCCTCCTCCTCTTTATCCTCCTAAGCTCCTCCTCCTCTACAACTCCTTATCCTCCCTCCTCCTTATCCTCCTAAGCTCCTCCTCCTCTACAACTCCTTATCCTCCCTCCTCCTTATCCTCCTAAGCTCCTCCTTCTCTACAACTCCTTGTCCTCCCTCCTCGCTCGCCGCTCCTCCTCCCGTCGTATCTCCTCCTCGATCATCCTCATCTCCTCCTCCTCCGCCTCCACCTCCTTCACTTTGGACAGGAAGCTCCACACGTCGTCCGCCAGTAGCTCTGGCTCCTCCAGCGCGGCAAAGTGACCGCCCCGAGGGGCGTGGCTTAGCTGAAGGAGGCGGGGAAACTTCTCCTGCAGGATGAAGCGGGACTGGTAGGAGAGCTCGTGCGGGAAGAACACGCAGCCCGTGGGAACGTGGGTGGGGATCCTGGGGGGGAAAGTTGGGCGCAATTAGCTCAGTGGTAAAGGTCTCGCTTGTCAACCGGAAGGTCGCGGGTTCAAATCCCAGACCCATCAAAAATTTTGTATTTTTTTTTACGTCGCTTTTAAACAGCGTGGTCCTATCACGACGGGTTTTACCCTCCATTCGCTAGAAAATCACTAACGAGCTACTCAAATTTAGCTCACCTAGCCTGAGTGGGGCCGGGAATAGCCAGCATCACGAGGGTTCAAATTTGAATTGTCACCCATCCAAGCATTAATCTCGCTGGACGGTGTTTAACTTCAGAAAATAACACAAATTATTGGCGCCCAAGGGTTGGTTTTAGGAAGGTCATCCAGCTGTAAATGTGGAAGTAGGAGTGCCAGAACCCTCCAACCTCACATATGAGGAAGTAATTGACAGTGTCGACCTCAAGTAGGTTTGGGAAAAGGCCATAAGAAAGAAAAAGAAGTAGTACGGCTACTTAAATCTACACTATCCACCACCAAAATTTCTGTTCGGGCAGTTTAAACAAGGTCTATTTTAACTACGTGCATGCTTGTTGGATGTGGCGTGGTTTCACATCAGGACCCATTGAACCAAGATGCAACAGCTATATGTAGAGTATCTATATTAGAAGAGTCTATGAGCCAAGACTCAGTAGACTACTGTCTTTTTTTTTCAATTCGGATGTAGCGTTGCTTTCGACAGGCACGCCTGTTCATGCATGCATGACAGGTACGACTGATAATGCATTTATGACAGGTACGCCTGATCATGCATGACAGGCACGCCTCTTCATGCATGCATGACAGGTACGACTGACCAATCTGATCATGCATGCATGTACGTGTGTGACCGTCTTCGGGTACCGTTTTCATAACCCCACCCCGGGATAACGGCGTTACCTCATGAGACCCAGGGCCGTGTTCGTCTTGTTTTGCACCTCCGCGTAAAGTCTCACGGAGCTGGTGATACTCTGAGTCACCCAGTAGAGCGTGACGTCATCCAATACGTCATCGAGCTTGCCTTTGTCCGAGACGCCGATTCGAGACGACTGCGCCGGCGCCGAGACGTCTAGGAGGAAACTGTACGACTTGTCTGTCCACGTGACGAACTTCTCCAGGATGTAGGCGGCGAGCCCCGCGGGGGAGTCTTGTAGTCCCGCGCCTGGGGTGGGGTGAGGAATAGGGTGAATCACGTCATGCACATGATTATGTAACAGGGGCGGACCGAAGGTAACAGGATTATGCAACATGATTATTCATTAACATGATTATGTATTAACATGATTATAGATTAACATGATTATGCACATGATTTACTTGTCATGTAATAAATAAATATAAATAAAATAAAATAAGTTTTTATTATGTTATATATAAAAAATCCATATTTGTAAATTTGTATCCATGTAGGTATGTATGATTTCCTTGTAAAAATTGTAAATAAAACTACAATTTAAGTTGTGAATATGTTTGAAATAAATTATGTAACAGGGGCGGACCGGAGGTCCTACGAGAAAAGCGCCTAATGTGAACAGTGAACAATAATTGCAAAATGAATAGACAAAATTGATAACTTAATATATGCATCGGTTGTCGATCTAAGCAACAACTTAAACTTAAATCATTAAGGGCGGAATTAATAGACAACATAATTAACTTAAGTCGTTGGTAAGTTTAGTGTCGATTTCCCCTATCTTACACAGTACGCAATCCGTGATTTATCGCCACAGAGGTATTACAAAAACGTCTATTAATTCCGCCCTAAGTCATACCGATGGTAGGTTTCCCCTATTTTAGACAGTACGCAATCCGTGACTTAGCGCCACAGAGGTATTTCAAAAACGTCTATTAATTCCGCCCTAAGTCATACCGATGGTAGGTTTTCCGTATTTTAGACAGTACGCAATCCGAGACTTAATGCCACAGAGGTGTTACAAAAACGTCTATTAATTCCGCCCTAACAGTAGTATTTATGAACAGAGAATTTTTCTAAGCAATGTCTCAAGCAAGGTATTGGCCATTAGTATTAAAGGAAATCATGTTTGAGACATTGCTCAGACGAAATTCTCTGTTCATAAATACGGGTATAAGTCCCGAATTAATGAGCGACGCTAAAGTGGAGACCGTCAGTATACTGTTGTTTTTACCACATGGTTATAGTATGGTAACAGCCAATCACATAACTGAAATCAGATACTTTTGTCCACCACAACAGCGCTCATTAATTCGGCTCTGAGGACCAAATGATAAAATAGGATTACGAGGATAAGGGAAGATCATTCCTTGTCACAGATATGATGCTCTGTGATTGGTGGATATTTCGACTTGAGTTTTCTTTGTTATAATGAATTTTATTTTTTATTTTCATCGTAAACTACGATGAGATTTCAATGGGATTGAAATTGGGGCTCCAACTATCATGAAAATTCAATGGGATTGAAATAATGACACAATATCTAATGATATGATCTACTTATGAAACAACTATCAAAATATTAACAATAATGGACTAGATGAAAATACAAGGATATTTAAATCTACAAAAGAACTCAAGACCTTTCCATCAGGTGACAGCTATCGGAGATGCAAACCAAAACCGATGTTTCAGTCTTGTTAGTCCTTATCAGCTAGTCATAATAATAATATTGCCTTATTTATACTGGACGATTAGGACTATCAAGTCCCATATACGTAATATTATGTGGTAAAAATCCCAAATGGGAGCATAAGTTGTCATATCCCGGCTGGGTTTCGAATCCGCGACCTCTGGAATCGCTGTATTCACAGAGTGCCGCGTTTACCATTGTGCTACCGGGACAGGCAGTCATAGTCCCCTTATGGTGACTATCTATTTTGACTACTTGGATTTGAGTTAGAAAGTGTAACTACAACAGTCAGTAGTTACTCTCACCCAATGTGGAAAGTCTTAAAAAAAAAAAAAAAAAAACGACCTGATGTTCATTTGTAAAGGAAGAAAGGCCTTATGTTCATTTGTAGATTTAAATATACAAAAAATAAATGAAAATAAACAGTAAATGCATTAATTGGTGACTGATGATCTCTAACATTCAAACAAACCACGCCCCTACAGCTCACCAACACTACTGGACCTACAATCCCCACTAGACTCCGCCCAAAAGTTATGCCTTTGAACCACCCACAGTAGACCCCGCCCACAAAGTATACCTCTGAACCACCCCGTCCTCCCCTCGCCCCGCTTCTTTGAACAAACGCAACGATGACGTCACTGTATTCGTGACCCAATAGAGCGTGACGTCATCCAAGAGATGGTCCAAGGACAGAACCCTGGGGAGGCCTCCGTCGGGTAGTTGTCGCCATGTTGGATTTGTACCCGAGGCGAAGGAAGCTAGAATGGAGGCTGCTAAGCCAGCAGGGGAGTCGGAGAGAGAAATGCCTGAAGGAATGGGATGGCAGCTTTTTTTTACAACTTTTTTATTTTGACATTTTCATGTCTTTGCTCTGGCACATAACCAAAATTATGTAACGAAATTATGTAACGAAATTATGTGACGAAATTATGTAACGAAATATTAAATTATAAAAAGAGAGAAGAGAAAAAGTATGTGTCATGCGCACAATAACGAAATATTAAATTATAAAAAGAGAGAAGAGAAAAAGTATGTGTAATGCGCACAATACGAAATTTGGTCAGTTAAGTTTTAGACCTTGAATAGTATAGATGAAAATGTCCCAATGGTTGCAGACTCGTATGCAAGCGTTTTTTGTGGGTAGCGCCGCCTCCTTCACTTTTCGCCTCATTACAAGGAGCGATCACTTTTATACAGGGTGGTTCACAAGTGAAATAATGACTTAATTTTTTTTAAAACTGAGTTTTTTTCATTGAACGTCTCTTTAACGTCTAGGTATTCTAGATCAGTGTTTTTCAAACTGTGGGTCGCGACCCCCGGGGTGGCGTGAGGAATTTTCAGGGGGGTCGTGAATTTTTTCAGTTATAAAGAAAGAAATTTATTTATTTACACTTTTTTTATTTACAAAACAATCATCGATGCAAAACAAAACAATCAATTTAAAACAAAAAACTTAAAAATATATGCAAAACAATATGGAACATTATTAATTATTATTTACAATTTTTTGTGATCCGGGGCGAAGTTAATGCCTGAGGCATTCTCTGCCTAAGGCTTTAACTCTTTTGCTGGAGGAAAAAAAGTCGAGACACCAGAACCTTTCTGAAAGAGATCGTGGAGTCAAAAAGTTTGAAAAACACTGTTCTAGATCATTCGCATTACACGCAAGCAAATGTGTAAATTTGCAATTTCATATAACCTGTTTTATACATAAAGAAGTGGGTAACCATAGATAATCTCGCCCTCAAAGCGTTGCGAAAAAAAAAGGCTGCGCAACAAAATGTTAATCTCGACCCACTGACCCAGCACTTACCCACTGTGTCCGGTTTCGTGGCTTGGATGTGATAGTAGCCAGACTCCAGTATCATTTTGTCAATCACGCCACTGATGGGGTACATGCGGTCCTTGTATTCCTCATCTACAATCAGTGGCGGATACAAGGCCCCCACTAGGTGCTTGAGTGTGGCCAGAGCTGTGTGGACCACGCACATGTTTGAGTGATACCCTTTGACACTGAAATAAGAGATTAGGGTCAAGGGGGGTAATTACGAACGATTTTGAGCTACATTTTATAAACATATCTGTAACCCTGAGTTGCTTTTGTAAAATCCATGTCTTGTGATTTTTTTGGTATATAGACTTATTTAGCATTCTAATGGTGCATTATAAATAGTTTTGTGCATACTGTAGTATCTGTTTAGTGGTGTTCTTATTTACCCCGCCTGTTCGCATTTACCCCCGCCTGACGGGGGTAAATGCGAACACATTATACAATATTAAAAACGAACTTTTTAATGGCAATATGTGCTTTTTATGTACAAATAATACACCAAAATTGTACTTTGTGTCTTTAGCCACCTGTATGACAGTATGCAAAGTTTATGGACACACAGGATAGTGGTTTGAATCCTAACCACGAAGGTAGTCAGCTCTTATCAAATAGGGTATCTCTATCTTGCAAATAATAGTAATAATAATAATTTCGTGTCCGTGAGATAGGTATAGATACCTAAATCACGGTGGTGAGAGGATTATATGGACGCTAAGATCCAATGTCTAGGCTCCTTTCATGTCTATTGATTCTATTTAGTTTTAACATCCTGACTTGAGGTAGTCAAGACGGGGGTTTCACCCTCCATTCGCTGGGAATCGTACCAGTTACCCACATTAACCTCACCCAGCCTGGGTGGGGCCGGAATCGCCAGCCTCACATATTCGGAGGGGACAGAATTTTCTGTGCGAAAAGTCTGCTCCAACCGGGAATCGAACTAAGGATCTCTGGACTACGGGCAGTAGTCACAACCGTTACGCCACGGAGGCTGGTAATAAGCATAATAATAGTAATAGTTAAGTATGAGAGCTTTTGAAAGGTGTTTTATATTTTTTTTTATTTTTTACAGATCTTGGTCTTATCAATAGTTTCTAGGTCATTGTCAATCTCAGATTTGTCTTCTTCTACTTTCATATTTTTCTTCTTTTTGAAACTATTCCCCCTATATTTCTTTTCGTTTTCTACACTTTCATTTTTCTTCCTTTCTTTTGCTATGTTCAAGTACACAAATACCTTCATTGGGTCCAATACATTAGGGTACTAATATCTTGGTACTTCTTACAACCTCCCAGTATTTCAGGATTTTGAGCCTTACGTTTGGAAAATTCTACTTTGGTTTGCGGAATCTCAAAACACTGCCGTTGCTCTTCTGACAGCCAGGTTGCCATTAAAAACATCTAAAACGATAGCAGATATCATTTGTGCTTCTGTATACAAAGGAGGTGGTTTCTTCATCTTGTAGTTCCGGGGCATTCTGAGTGTTTTGATTAATACAAAAAAAGTTATAGGGTAAAACAAACACCCAAAATATGCGTTCGTAATTACCCCACAGCAAAAAAATGCGGGGGTAATTAAGAACAGCCAAAAACTATAACTTAAAAAATGGTTTAAAACAATTATTTTTGTAAAATAATAACCAAAAACATGCTTATAAATAATTAAAAGTAAAATAATGATAAAAATTCAAGTAACACTTACATAAAAATTGCTTTAAAAAAATCAAAAACTTCATAAATCAATTTTTTTGATAGATCTATTTTCACTAGCTTACTAACTACAACTGAAAATAAATACTATCGAAAACTCGTGTTCAACCTGTAAAAACAATTCAAAATAATAGTATTCAACCACCAGATTCGAAATATCTTATCCTGTTTAGGTACAATGACCACTGTTCGTAATTACCCCCTGTTCGTAAATACCCCCCTTGACCTATAATGTATTACTCTTTCGGAGGGAAAAAAAACTGTTGGCATAATGGGACTACCTGTCTTGCGCTGACAGTCTAAATAAAGCACTACTTAACTTATACTCATAACTGTAATTATAAGCCAGCCTCCGTGGCGTGACGGTTGAGACTACTGCGCGTAGTCCAGAGATCCTGAGTTCGATCCCCGGTTGCGGCAGATTTTTCGGAGGAAATTCTCTTCCCTCCAAACACGTGAGGTTGGCATTTCCGGCCCTACCCAGGCTGGATGAGGTTAATGTGGGTAGCTAGTACGATTCCCAGCGAATGAAAGGTAAAACCCCCGTCCTGATTATCTATCTCAATCAAGACGTTAAAACCAAATAAAATCAACCCAGACAGCACAGTCAACTGGATGTATACCATACTGTTAGGTGGAAAAAGTCTACTTGCCCACTGGAAATCAACTGGAGATTTCCACCTTCCACCTGACCTCCACCTGGAAATCAACTGGAAATGAACTGGAAAGTAACCCAACTTTTAACTGGAAGTCAGTTGCCCAAAGTCAACTGGATTTGTTCCACTTATTTCCAGCTACTTGTAGCGCTCTCTAGTGGATGGGTAGTAACTCACTACCACAATGTTGACATACCTATTTACCTATACTGTACATTATACTACATAATAATCAAATGCTACGCTCTTGGTTTTGAGGTTGTGGGTTCGAATCCCATTATATGCATTTTTTTTTTTTTTTTAAATAATAATAGTAATAAAAATACTAGAAACAAATGTATATTAGGCATAAATTCAATTTCAGTTATTTAATTTAGAGGCCATACATTCAAATCTCATGAAGAATATTTTTTTTGTATAAAAATAAAAGTAATAAATTTTAAATAGGTTTTTTTAACACGTACACACACACAATTTTGAGTATATTTTTTTTCATATATAAATTTGGAAAGAAAAAGAAAATAACTAGGTACTCTGTTTTTAAACAACACAATTCAAATAAGACTCTTTAACATTATTATATTTTTACAATAAGAGTGTTTATTATTAAAAAAATTGTCCCAAAAGTGTAAAATGCACTATCAAATTTCCACCATGTCACAAGACCTTGTACCAATGTATCACAAGTATTTCTAAGTAGGTATAATCTCTATATATAAAACTCAAAGTTATGCATGTCTGGCTGACTATGTCCTCTTGGGGTTACAATACCAAACGGTACTCTCACTGAGAGTTCCCCCCCCCTAAGCCACCTTCAACATACTAGAAAATTATCAAAATTAAAATATCTAATACAATTTTCAAGTGCACTGGTAATCAAGTGGTTAATGCGCTAGTCAGATAATCAACCTAGCATAGGGTTCCGTTGTTTCAATTTTTTCCTCATTATGGTTGTGACCACATAATAATAAGACTCTGAGGGTTAGGTGGTAGAAAAATGCTTTGAGCATAACCTTTAACCTTACCTGGTGGTTACCTTCCAGTTAAAAGTGTTATTATTATTTTTATTGGGACACCGGCCATGAGAAAAAACCTTAATGGTGACAAAATGCCAGGTTTTAGCTAGTATAGAAATAAAATAATGATATCCAATTATAAAATATGCTCATAACATGTACATAATCACAATAAAATAATAATACTATGTAAATTAAAATATATTTCTTTTGAGAAACCAAAAATAACAAAGAAATAAACTAATAGCCAGCAGAAAATGAAGATGGGGCATGGAATACACCAGTTTTCATGAAATTGCAAAAGTTAAGCAATGTCTAACGGGGTTGAACATGGATTAGTGAATGTTATTATGTATTTGTAATCCTTCATGACAATTTATATACTGCTGTGGCTAATTAGAATTGCTGGGTTGTTTGCTTTGAGAATTATTACCAAAAAACATTGTTATACTTAAATTAAAACAAAATTGACTTGTTAAGACTAGTGAAATTATAAAACACAATAGTGTGGAACACTTTTTTTAAATAGATATAAAATTAACTCAAAATTTAAGGGCCTTCATAGTAATAAGGTGGTAGAGAGAGCACAATAGTTATTATTGTTATTATGAACAGTGCACAGTAAATTGGCCAAATAATTTTAAATCAAGAAATCAGGAAGCATGTCACAAAGTAAACATCATTTTTTTAGTGTGGCAGAACCACCTATCAGTGAAATATTCATTTTATAATGAATATTTATATTTTATAAAGTATTGTACATCTAAATAAAATCCACAGAGTGAAAAATTTCACTATCTAGCACTATGCATTCAGCTGTTTCTTTGCTTGAACCAGAACCTTTTTTTTAGCCAACCTATGGTCAAGAGATCTTGAGCATAAAAAATTCTGTTTCCCTTAACACATGAGACTAGCATTCATGGTCCTGCTTTGGCTTGGCTAGGCTAGGTGAGATTAATATGGGTAGCTGGTATGATTCCAAGTGAACTGAAGGTGTTAATCCCACTGAAGGTCCAGGAACAGCAGAGTGCAGAAAGTTCATTAGGGTCCAAGTGGATGTCTCTAGAAAATGGATGGTTATTGTCAGATGAAAAAAGGTGATCCAGTATTAACTGCTTCTTGTCCTCTCCTTTCCTTCTGTCACGATTTAGACAAACTTAAGAACTATTTTTTGAAACATCTCGAAAGCAAATTTGGAGAAATGACAAAGTAAACACTTTCATAGTTATAAAAAAGATGTTCAAAACTAATTAAAATATTATTTGTATTTAAAATATGTTCAAATAAATGAAATATCTATTATTTAAGAGAATTATTAATTATTTAAAACAATTCACAATTTGTCACAAAAATATCACAATTTCTGAATTTCCTTCAACAAAGGACGAGTTTTATCTAAACACTATTCCAGTAGTTATAAAAAAGATCAAAACTAATTAAAATGATATTTTAAAATTTAAAATTTTAAATTTTTAAATTGTATTTAAAAATGTTCAAAACTAAATGAAATACATATTTAAAAGAATTATTAATTACATATTTAAAACAATTTACAATCACCATATCACCAATATCACAATGATTCTGAAATTACGAAAGATCAAAGATGGCGTCTTCAACAAAGGACGCGTTTTATGTAAACTGGAGAAATGTGGAGCATCTCCAGCTGACTGGTCAACTGACTAAATTCTATTTATGTCCTAGCTGGAGAGATTCGTTATACTTCCAGCTGACTGCCCAGGTGACTGAGTCTAGATGGATTTTTGTTGGAAATATCCAGGTGGCTGGTCAACTGATTTAATCCATAATGGAAAAAATCCAGCTGTCGGGACAGCTGGAGGTCCAGTTGACTTTATACACCTGGATATTTCCACCTTAAATCCAGACTGGAAGTCACCTGCCGTGCTGTCTGGGAACTAGTCAGTCTAGTCACAAAAGTTCTTATTAGGTCGCAGTGTTAATTGTAAGGGTTACATGGAAAACTCTGCAACCATAATATGTACATCACGATAGGGGTTTTTTAAATAGAAAAAATTTAGTGTGTTTTTCTGTAAATTGTAAATTTTATTTTTGTCATGTATAGCGCACATACAAAAATTTAGGTTTATTTTAAAATATGTATATAATACTTCAATTTATTCAAATTGTTTGTATGTTACATAATTATAAAGAACAAAATACATAGATTAAAATTAAAATACTTATACTTATACACAAAAATAAAAGAGAAGAGAGAGAGGGAGAGAGAAAGAGAGAGAAAGAGAAAGAGAGAAAGAGGGAAAGAGAGAGAAAGAGGGAAAGAGAGAGAGGAAGGAAGAGAGAGAGAGAGAGAGAGAGAGAGAGAGAGAGGGAGAGAGAGAGGGAGAGAGAGAGGAAGGGAGGGAGAGGGAGAGAGAGAGGGAGAGAGAGAGGAAGAGAGAGAGAGAGAGAAAGAAAGGTATTATTAACTGCTTACTTTTCCGGGTACAGTGTTGCCATGTTGGACCCAATGAAGGACCCCCAATCTCCTCCCTGAACATAGAACTCGTTGTGGCCCAATCGGACCATTAGCTTCTTCATGAGGAGACCGATCTGTGCGGCCCCTAGTCCCGGCCTGACTGCGGCCTCAGACCAGCCGTAGCCGGGTAGTGAAGGCGCGATCACCTGAGCAGAGAAAGGAAAACATGTTTATTACTGACGTCGTTGTATATGCTTTTCGAAAAATTTAATAACGAGGTTACCTTCGACAGTTAAGTTATTTTTTTTTTTTTTATTTTTTTTTTTTTTAAATCGTAATGTCAACACTGTGTTTCGACCTTAAATGGTTCGAAGCACAGCAATAACTGAAATGTTTTTACTAAAAACGAAACTTATAATTAGGTACATTATTCGTAACATTATATTAAAATATATCAGGTTTAGGATTTAATGTATTATAATGGTGCATTATATGGTTAATGGGAGATTTTAAATGATGGTTATTTTTTGATATTGGAATACTAAAAAAAGGTAGAGATGTTGGGACGTAATCTAGATTTTGGTACATGAATGTTGAGATTGGAGAGAATGTAGGGACTATCTATTTTGCTACTTAGTATTTTTTGTAGGAATAGAACTTGGTTTTGGTCAAATCTTGATTGGACTGAGTCTATAGGAATGTTTTCTATTCATGAATTGTAGGGTATGTAGTTAGGGTACTTTGGGTAGAAACCATTTAGCTTGCAGAAAAGGTACCTAACAAATTTTTTTTGGATGATCTCAACTTTTTTTCTATTTATTTGGGTTTGAGGACACCATATCGTATTTGTGATGTAACAACTACTCAGACTAGCTTTACTAAATCTACGCTGAAACCGGGACTGGAACCACCGACCTCCAGGTTACGAGTCCGCCGCCTTATCGAACAACTCGAAACTCTCGATAACTCGACATAAAAAGATTCTGTCCCTTGAATTTCGTGTTGGAGGGATTCTACTGTATACGAAAATTAAAAACGGGGGTTTTATCGATTATTCGCTGGACAACTAACTCAGTTTCTCATATTTTATTATTATTTTTTTATATCTAATATTAATTATAAAAATGGAGTAATTTCTCCGTGAACTTAACCAACAAAAAAAAAACCTTACCCAGCCTGCGTTTTATCTAGCGGCCGAAGTACCTACCTCCCGGTCCCGGTAGCTCAGTGGTAAAGGCGGCACTCTGTGAATCTAGAGATTCCAGAGGTCGCGGGTTCGAAACCCAGCCGGGACATGACAAGTTATCCTCCCATTTGGGATTTTTACCACATAATAATACATCTTGGGCTTACTGCTGGAATAATGGGACTTTAATAGTCCTTATCGGGCAGTATAAATAAGGCGATATTATTATTATTAACCGGCCTGCGTTTTATTCAGCGGCCGAAGTACCTACCTCAAACACAAAGTTCTTATCCGGCCGGGGTTTCGTCAAGAGAGGAATGAATCGTTGGAACTCTTTGACGGAGCCCGGCCATCCATGCAAGATGAGGAGAGGGTAGACCTTGATGCTGGCGGGGACTTGAGGGGACACTCGAACGAAATGAATGTTCAGACCTAAAAATTGAGAAAACATGTAAGTCAAAAAAAAAAAATCATCAATTTTTATGTGATATAATAATAATTCCGTGTCCGTGAGATAGGGACAGATACCTGTGATAATCCCGCGGATGCTGAAATTACTAGCTGAATGTACTCTGTAGCCTACCCAAACTCGCTCAACTAAATCTACGCTAACACCGGTACTTGAACCACCGACCTTCAGGTTACAAGCCCGCCGCCTTATCGAGCAAGTTACTGAGGTCGGTCGGTCGGTGTTAAAACTAAATGAAAAGAAGACCAAGAAAAAAAAGGTTTCATGCCCAAACTGGGCATGAAACCTTTTTTTTCTGAAAAGCCCTGAATTCTTTTTTTCTTTTTCAAGATAAGTGTTTCACAGCCGTTTTTATTTCGTAGCCATGAAACAGGAGCTACTGTAGACGCTTGTGGAATATTTATTTATTTAAAACTCTTTATTAGCAGAACATATATACAGACAAACAATGATAAAAAATAAATATAAAATTGACAGTATTAATAATATAAACAAGAAAAAATAAATAAAATATATACATAATATGTCCTAACTAAAGGGCGGGGATATTGCCTATGGCAATCTCTTCCACCCAACCCTTATGTTGTAGCCTACCCATCCCGTAGTATGCCTCCCCTCTGATGGGCGAGAAGTGACACAATACTTCCCAACTAGGTGCTGGGTCAACACAAGCGCACCAGAAGGTATCCCTTACAAACAATTGTAACCAAATTAAAAATACAAAAAAAAATTGTCGGCGCGGGGGTTCGAACCCGGGACCTTCCGCATGGCAAGCGAGTGCTTAACCACTGAGCTAATCGCGCGCTACTTTCGTACCCGAGATCCGAGTCTTGAACTGCGGGAACTTGTTGAACGCAGACTCGAATTTCCTCCAGCTGTAGTTGTTCGCCCAGTAATCCAGAACCACCTTCAGATAATCCGAGTTGAATCCGTACTCGAATCCAACTCCTTCCAGAGGCGGAGCTAGGCTGTTCGTGGAGCGGATCCGGGTCTTGAGATCGTTCAAAACCTGAAGGAATTAATTATATTTTTTTACAACTCATGTACCGAATAACTTTATTTAAAAACGTTCAATTGAAATATTTTCTTCGCTGTCACTACTCTCTTTTCCAATGATCAATGCCATCTTCATACCCCAACAACGACTCTCCACTCCTCCATCTTCTCCTAGCTCTATTTATTTTAATAAATAAAGTATAAAGTTGGAAATAATTTGTATTTATATAAATAAAGTTATAAGTTATCATATTTGAGAACTGCTCAAACTCGTTTACACAATCTACACTGAATCCGACCGCAATACCGCCACTGGTCGCTGCTCACATCATAGCAGCTACTCATTTTTCCTCACTAGGTATAAAAGACGAGGTATCTGTTTTTTAATATGGTTCTTATGACCGAATTATGAATCAGAATTAGATTTAATCTAAGTGGACACTATCCCTTAACATTACCTTTAGTGGAAGTTTCAACCAATCACAGCGCACTGTAGCCTGAGTCAGCTGATAGTGTCCACTTAAATTAAGGGCGAAATTTATAGACAACATCGATAACTTAAGTCGTTGCTAAGCGTCGGTTTTCCCTATCTTATACAGTACGCAATCCGTGACTTACAGCCGTATTTATGAACAGAAAACGCCGTTTGAGCATGGTCTGAAGCATGATTTCCTTTAATATTATTGGCCAATACCTTGCTTGAGACAGTGCTCAGACAAAATTCGCTGTTCATAAATACGGGTGTTAGTGTCACAGAGGTATTACAAAAACGTCTATTAATTTCGCCCTTTCCACAACGAGGACCCTGGTCCTAGACCCTACACCCTGGTACCTACAGCTTGATATAGACAATATTTGAGACTCCATTGAATGTAAGCGGCCACAACGGAGTCCCGAACATTGTCTGTATCAAGCTGTAGGTACCAGGGTCGAGGGTGTAGGCTAGAGGCCAGGGTCCTCGTTGTGTCCGCGCACTAATTCGGCCCTTAGTTGCTTACCGCGCACTAATACGGCCCTTAGTTGCTTACCGCGCACTAATACGGCCCTTAGTTGCTTACCACGCACTAATACGGCCCTTAGTTGCTTACCGCGCACTAATACGGCCCTTAGTTGCTTACTGCGCACTAATACGGCCCTTATTATTATTATTATACAACGCATTATTAGGTATAAATGGACATTATGTACATACAAATAATTAATTTAACAATGAAAAAAATGGAAACAATATACAGTTAGGTGCAAAAGTGATACAATAAATTTCGATTCTGTGAACATGTAATTATATCTTTTGTTTGTGTACCTAAATGAATGCAGTTTTTTTATGTATATAAATGTCGTATTCTTTAGACATATTTAGCAAAAACTAAAGTAGGAAAAAGTCAATAAATAAAAATAGAAAAATGAATTTCATTCGATGTCCGAGTGGATCACTTTTGCAACTTTCGTCAGAACCCAAAAATTTATCACGAAGAGGTGAATTTCTTGAATTATTTTTTTCTGCCAGTTACTTTACGACCTTTGTCTTGTACATTCTTCGAAAAATTCAGTTCCATAACATCTCTTGTCGCGATGAAATCAAAAATATCTATTTTTAGTGAAAGTGTGAGATATTACCTAATACAAGGCTTATCTAACCGTGAAATTGCAAAAAAGTTGAACCTCAGTTATGCCACAGTGCAAAGAATTCGGCAGCTGCACAAAGATGTACCTCAGAAGCCGAAAGAAGGGCGACCAAGAAAGCTCACAGCTCAAGATCACAAGAGGCTTGTTAGATATGTCATCACAGGTCGGACCACAACTGCATCTGAAGCTGCTGAAGCCCTCAGAAGTGATACTGGTGTCAGTGTTAGCAAGTGGACAATAGCTCGAGCACTGAAAAGGTCTCATTTCAACGCAATCGAGAAAAAGAAAAACCACTTCTGAGTAAGAAGAATATTGAAAGAAGAAAGAAATTCACCAAGACCTATGAGGATTGGTCCGTTGAGAAATGGAAGAATGTAATATGGTCCGATGAGTCAAAAATCAACCGATATCACACTGACGGACGGCAATGGGCTTGGAAAAGAAGTGGTGAGACCCCCCAACCTAGAGATTTTATCCAGACTGTGAAACATGGGGGTGGAAACATCAAAGTTTGGGGCTGTTTTAGTGCACATGGAGTGGGGCCAATACGCAAAATTGATGGTAACATGAATAAAGAGATGTACCTAGACATTCTCAAGACTCAAGTGAGTGAAACAGTTGACTTTATGCTTGTCCCAATGAAGAAGTTGTGTTCCAGCATGATAACGACCCCAAACATACAGCTAAAATAGTGAAGAGCTGGTTAGGTGAACAAAAATTTTCAATCCTAGAACACCCTGCACAGAGTCCTGATGTAAATCCAATTGAAAATCTGTGGTCATATTTGAAGACACAACTTGTGAAGGATTATGATTCACCTCCATCAAATTTGAAGATACTTTGGGAGCGTGTGCAACAAACATGGTACAATATTCCAATTGACTACTGTGAAAAACTAGCC
>JAMCCL010000788.1:0-16809 GCA_024516035.1 Bactericera cockerelli
ATAAAATAAATTTTCCTAGCTCTTGTCGTTTTTCCCTGAGACCCAAAAAAACCATATTTCACCGCGAAAATCTGCAAAATTAAAAAATCATCTCCGTTGCTATAGTATTTAGGCAAATGTATTGTACATGTTTGGATGTAGTTTGACCTACAGATTACAAAAATGTAAAATAAATTTTCCTAGCTCTTGTCGTTTTTTTCGTGAGACCCGAAAAAACCATATTTCACCGTGAAATCTGCAAAATTGAAAAATCATCTCCGTTGCTATAGTATCTAGGCACATGTATTGTACATGTTTGGATGTAGTTTGACCTACAGATTACAAAAATGTAAAATAAATTTTCCTAGCTCTTGTCGGTTTTCCCTGAGACCCGAAAAACCATATTTCACCGCGAAATCTGCAAAATTGAAAAATCATCTCCGTTGCTATAGTATTTAGGCAAATGTATTGTACATGTTTGGATGTAGTTTGACCTACAGATTACAAAAATGTAACATAAATTTTCCTAGCTCTTGTCGTTTTTTCGTGAGACCCGAAAAAACATATTTCACCGCGAAATCTGCAAAATTGAAAAATCATCTCCGTTGCTATAGTATTTAGGCACATGTATTGTACATGTTTGGATGTAGTTTGACCTACAGATTACAAAAATGTAAAATAAATTTTCTTAGCTCTTGTCGTTTTTCCGTGAGACCCGAAAAACCATATTTCACCGCGAAATCTGCAAAATTGAAAAATCATCTCCGTTGCTATAGTATTTAGGCACATGTATTGTACATGTTTGGATGTAGTTTGACCTACAGATTACAACAATGTAAAATAAATTTTCCTAGCTCTTGTCGTTTTTCCCTGAGACCCGAAAAACCATATTTCACCGCGAAATCTGCAAAATTGAAAAATCATCTCCGTTGCTATAGTATTTAGGCAAATGTATTGTACATGTTTGGATGTAGTTTGACCTACAGATTACAAAAATGTAAAATAAATTTTCCTAGCTCTTGTCGTTTTTTCCGTGAGACCCGAAAAACCATATTTCACCGCGAAATCTGCAAAATTGAAAAATCATCTCCGTTGCTATAGTATTTAGGCACATGTATTGTACATGTTTGGATGTAGTTTGACCTACAGATTACAAAAATGTAAAATAAATTTTCCTAGCTCTTGTCATTTTTCCGTGAGACCCGAAAAACCATATTTCACCGCGAAATCGCAAAATTGAAAATCATCTCCGTTGCTATAGTATTTAGGCACATGTATTGTACATGTGTGGATGTAGTTTGACCTACAGATTACAAAAATGTAAAATAAATTTTCCTAGCTCTTGTCGTTTTTCCGTGAGACCCGAAAAACCATATTTCACCGCGAAATCTGCAAAATTGAAAAATCATCTCCGTTGTTATAGTAGTTAGGCACATGTTTTGTACATGTTTGAATGTAGTTTGACCTACAGATTACAAAAATGTAAAATAAATTTTCCTAGCTCTTGTTGTTTTTCCGTGAGACCCGAAAAACCATATTTCACCGCGATATCTGCAAAATTGAAAAATCATCTGCGTTGCTATAGTATTTAGGCACATGTTTTGTACATGTTTGGATGTAGTTTGACCTACAGATTACAAAAATGTAAAATAAATTTTCCCAGCTCTTGTCGTTTTTCCGTGAGACCCGAAAAACCATATTTCACCGCGAAATCTGCAAAATTGAAAAATCATCTCCGTTGTTATAGTAGTTAGGCACATGTTTTGTACATGTTTGAATGTAGTTTGACCTACAGATTACAAAAATGTAAAATAAATTTTCCTAGCTCATGTCGTTTTTCCGTGAGACCCGAAAAACCATATTTCACCGCGAAATCTGCAAAATTGAAAAATCATCTCCGTTGCTATAGTAGTTAGGCACATGTATTGTACATGTTTGGATGTAGTTTGACCTACAGATTACAAAAATGTAAATAAATTTTTCTAGCTCTTATCGTTTTTCCGTGAGACCCGAAAAACCATATTTCACCGCGATATCTGCAAAATTGAAAAATCATCTCCGTTGCTATAGTATTTAGGCACATGTTTTTGTACATGTTTGGATGTAGTTTGACCTACAGATTACAAAAATGTAAAATAAATTTTCCTAGCTCTTGTCTTTTTTTCCGTGAGATAATGTAAACAATTTGGTGACGCTCCTTATCTCCTCCGGGTTTTCTTAAGTTTTTTAATTTTCTAGAACATATTTTATGTCAAAAGTGAAACAAATGTATAAAGAAAAGTGTTTTAAACTGGAAAATGTTTTAAATCATGTGATTTGATCACCGCAAAAGATATAAATTAGTAAAAAACCTACCGTTATAGGAAGACAGTGAAAAATCCTTTGTTGTCCAGAGTGTTATATTCAGGCTGTGATCCACAGTCAAATAACATTAAGAAAGACTAAAGTATAAAATCGGATAACTTTTTATACTTATTAATTTATGTTTGAAGATTGTTTAAGTAATTTTTAAGACTCTGAAACATTGAATTTAGTTGAAATTATAATTGGAAATTAATACGAAAATCCGCCATTAAACTCTCAAATATTGTGAAACATCACCGAAAAATAACGAAGAAAAACGAATAAACAATAATAAAAACAAAAAAAAAAAAAAAAATTAAAAAACAAACAAATAAACAACACAAACTAGAAAATTTTAATATTATTTTAATTATACAAGGGAATTAACATCGAACCAAGGACATTATATACCCAAAATAAAATTCAAAACAATTTTATTGGTGACGTATTTTAAAAATAAACTAATCGGTATCAGTAGAGCTTTGAAAGCTTATCACTACTAACTTGATGAGTGATTAGATAACGCTTACCCCAAACATTCAGATTCATCTACCAAACTGAACAATCAATTTACATCTTCAGTACCAGAGGAAACCAAGAAGGTTTGTATCAAACATGGACAACCCAGAAATGTTCGAAGCTTTGAGGAAAGTTATACAAGAGGAGATTCAGCAATCAATAAGCAGAGAAGTAGGCAAAATAGTTGACAATTTGGAGGAGAAAATTAATGAGGCTGTCAGTAAGAAAGTGGAAGAAAAAATTGAAGAAGCTACTTCAGTACTAAACAACAACATTGATTTGTTAGAAAACCAAACTAAACAAAATGAAAAAAAAATTCATGGGTGTGAACAGCAAATCATGGACGAGAGAAAGAAAAGAAACATCATCTTTAGAGGTTTAGGTACATTTTATCGCTGGAAAGACAGGGAGGAAGCAGTGTTCAGACTTATCAGAAATCACATGGGAATAAGATGTGAGGATCAGGACATCGACTACATCATGAACCTGGATAAGAACAGGAATGATGGGCCTGTACTCATCCGGTTCACAACTCTGAGGAAGAAGCTGGAGGTGATGTCAAAGAGAAGAACACTACAAGGAACAAACATATATGTGGATGAAGACTATTGCAAACAAGTAGTAGACGAAAGAATAAGGCTGCGACCTATTATGAAGCAACTCAAAGATCAAGGAAAAAATAACGTTTTTATGAAAAGGGACAAATTGTTTGTCGATGGTAAGCCCTGGACTGAAAGCGAAGAAAATTCGGAAAGAGACATTGAAATGGAAGATATTATACAAAATCCTTTAGAAGAAGGCACAAGTTCAAACATTCAAACACAAGTGGAACAGAAAGAAGACAAGCAGAGGAAAAGAGGAAGATCGCCAGGTGAGGAATCGCGGCAAAAGACAAAAATGAGAATCATACCTGGTCAATCAACGCTTACCAGATTTATAACTAAACATGGAGAACAAAGACACAGATCACGGTCATTGAGATCACTTGGCTCAGAGGTGGCGAAGATAGTAGACAAGCTAGAGAGTACTGAACAGTCAAAAGGAGGTGCAGAGAAGAAAAATCAAGATGCCGAGAAAAAGGAAAAGCAAGAAAACATCAATGAACAACAAAATCCCCAAAATATCAACGAAGACGAAATCCAGAAAAATAGAGAGACTGAAGAAGAAAGAACCTAGCAACCAAAGAGATATCAAAAATGTACTATTAACCTACCTGCGAATGTACAAAGCAGAAATAATGTAATAACTAATAATAGTACAGTCACACTAGGTTCCTTAAGTATTGTATCTTATAATGTCTTAACTTTAAGTACAGAAGCCAAACTGCTTGTTCTGGAGGAAGAATTAAAGGAGGTAGAGTGGGATGTGCTGGGATTAGCGGAGGTAAGGAGAAAAGGAGAAGATTGCTTGATATTAAAAAGTGGTAATATTTTATACTACGTAGGAGAACGGGAGGGATTGGGCGGAACAGGATTTTTAATAAATAAAAAATGGCACAAAATATTGAATTTTTTGGCAAAAAAACAGACCGAATTATATTTGTTATATTATATATAGGAAATGTAAGAATTAGAATTATACAGACATATGCGCCCACATCAACCAGTTCAGAAGATGAGATTGAGGTATTTTATGAAAATCTACAGGAGGTACTAGAAGAGAATAATTCCGGAGGGATAAAAACGTTTATTATCGGGGATCTGAACGCAAAAATAGGGAGGAGGAAACAGGAGGAGAACCAACTAGGCGAGTACGGATATGGGGAGAGAAATAGGAGAGGACAGAGATTATTAGAATTTGCAAGCCAAAACGGATTATATATAATAAACACCTTCTTCCGGTCTAGGGATAAGTGGACATGGATAAGTCCTAATGGAAAAATAAAAAACGAAATTGATTTTGTGCTGACACGAGAAAAACGTCTAGTCCAGAATTTCGAAGTTTTGGATGAACCAAACGTCGGTAGCGACCATAGAGCAATAAGGGTTAAAATATTTATTAAGAAGAGAGAAATGAGAAAGCAGCAGTTTAAAAGATTAGAGAGAGTGAATGTGGAGGAACTTAAGAATAGAAAAGATGAGTATAGTGTGAATTTAGAGAAAAAATTTCACTGTAAACTACCTGAAGTTGGACAAAATCTCGAAAAGGAAAACAGCGATTTTAACAAAATAATACTGGAAACAGCCTCAAAATTCAAAAGGAAAAATAAAGGTTGGAGAAGGAAATTAAGTAAGACAACACTAAAATTGTTAGAGAAACGGAGGAAAATAAAAAATGGAGGGGATTGTTACAGTAAAGTTGAATACAAGGAACTTAATAAGTTGATTAAGAGACAAGCGGAAATGGATATTAACTCATTTAATATGGAATGCTTACAGCAAGCCATAGAGAGAAATTCAGGTCTAAGGAAAATCAGAGGAGAGTTATCAATAGGGAGGAGAGAAATTTTAAGTGTAAGAGAAAATAATGGAGATATTATTACGAATAAAGAAAAAATAATAATAATAATTTCAGAGTTTTATAGAGAACTGTATAGTTGTGAGGAAAATTTGGTAAAAAGGGAAAGCAGCAAGGAGATAGAAGCAGTGACGGAGAAAGAGATAGAACTAGTGCTGGCGGAGATGAAGAACGGGAAGGCAGGAGGGAGGGATAGGATAGTGGGGGAGATGCTCAAGTACGGGGGGAAAGTAGTTGTTCAGGTGTTATGCGCGCTCTAACAACTACTGCTTGAAATTAAAAACAATTCCGAAGGAATGGAAAATCTCGAAAGTTTGTTTATTGTTTAAAAAAGGAGACACCAAAGACCTAAATAACTATAGACCTATCAGCCTACTATCCGTTGCTTATAAAGTGCTTTCAAAAATAATTGTCCGCAGAATCACAAAAGTATTGGAAAATAATCAACCACCAGAACAAGCGGGCTTTCGGAGTAGCTACTCAACTTTAGATCATATTTTGGTGGTCAAGGAGGTGATTAGAAAGTCGGAGGAGTTTAAAATACCAGTAGTAATGTGTTTTGTTGACTATTTTAAGGCCTTCGACTCGGTATTTATTCAGTCCGTACTGGAAGCACTCGAAGAGCAAGGGGTAGAGGAAGAATATATAGAGTGGATTCACAATACCTACGTAGGTAGCATCATGGAGGTCGAGGGAAAGGAGGTGGAGGTGAAGAAAGGCGTTCGGCAAGGGGATCCTGGGTCTCCGAAATATTTCAGTGCGGTGCTGGAAAAAGTATTTAGAGCAATAAACTGGCAAGATAAAGGGCTAGAAGTAAATGGGAAGAGATTGAGCCACCTTCGCTTCGCCGACGATATTGTTCTCTTTTCAAATTCTTACCGAGAAATTCAAATAATGATAGAAGAGTTGGTGAGAGAAGGTCGGAGAGTAGGTTTAGAGATGAATATAAGTAAGACAAAAGTAATGAGAGTGAATATGAGCGAGAGAGAAATATTGAGAATAGGAGATACAGAGATAGAGGAGGTAGAAGAGTTTGTGTATTTGGGAAGTTTGATAAGTAAGAATGACGAGTGGGATGAGATAAATAGGAGAGTAAATTTAGCCTGGGGTTCCTTTTCCAAATATAAAAGTTTTCTTAAAAATAAAAATATAAAATTAAAATTAAAGACTAAAATATTAAAATCGTGTGTTTTACCCACCTTACTGTATGGATGCGAAACCTGGATACTCAAGAAGAAATATGTCACCAAATTAAGATGTGTAATCAGGAGGATGGAACGAGCAGTATTGGGAGTCACACTAAGGGATAGGAAAAGGAATTCGTGGGTGAGAGATAGAACAAAAATGATAGATGTAGGTACTAGAATGTGGGGGTTAAAATGTAACTGGATAGGACATGTTTTGAGAAGGAATGATGAGAGATGGACGAAGGAGATATTGCATTGGAAGCCAAGAGGAGGAAGTAGGAGGAGAGGGAGACCACGAAAAAGATGGGACGCAGAGTTGAAATGTTTAGGAGGGGAGGAGTGGTGGAGGGAGGCAGAAAATAGAGAGGGCTGGAAACAGCTGAGGGAGAGGGGTGTTACACTTCTTCTTAAGTAGGTAACATCTTCCCTGTGGGCATCTGGACCTTGTACCATAATTCAGGTACAGGGTTCAAATGCCCATAGGAGGCCTTCAATTAGACGAGTATGTTTTATTAATTTAAATATTTTTGTATGTATATAAAATTGAATAAAATATAAAATAACTATGTATGTAAATAACTTGTATTGTAAATTGTAAAATAATATTTTAATAAAGGCTATTTTATTTTATTTATTTATTTATTTTATTATTGTACATGTTTGGATGTAGTTTGACCTACAGATTACAAAAATGTAAAATAAATTTTCCTAGCTCTTGTCGTTTTTCCGTGAGACCCGAAAAACCATATTTCACCGCGAAATCTGCAAAATTGAAAAATCATCTCCGTTGCTATAGTATTTAGGCACATGTATTGTACATGTTTGGATGTAGTTTGACCTACAGATTACAAAAATGTAAAATAAATTTTCCTAGCTCTTGTCGTTTTTTCCGTGAGACCCGAAAAACCATATTTCACCGCGAAATCTGCAAAATTGAAAAATCATCTCCGTTGCTATAGTATTTAGGCACATGTATTGTACATTTTGGATGTAGTTTGACCTACAGATTACAAAAATGTAAAATAAATTTTCCTAGCTCTTGTCGTTTTTCCGTGAGACCCGAAAAACCATATTTCACCGCGAAATCTGCAAAATTGAAAAATCATCTCCGTTGCTATAGTATTTAGGCACATGTATTGTACATGTTTGGATGTAGTTTGACCTACAGATTACAAAAATGTAAAATAAATTTTCCTAGCTCTTGTCGTTTTTCCGTGAGACCCGAAAAACCATATTTCACCGCGAAATCTGCAAAATTGAAAAATCATCTCCGTTGCTATAGTAGTTAGACACATGTATTGTACATGTTTGGATGTAGTTTGACCTAGAGATTACAAAAATGTAAAATAAATTTTCCTAGCTCTTGTCATTTTTCCGTGAGACCCGAAAAAACCATATTTCACCGCGAAATCTGCAAAATTGAAAAATCATCTCCGTTGCTATAGTAGTTAGGCACATGTAATGTACATGTTTGGATGTAGTTTGACCTACAAATTACAAAAAATGTAAAATAAATTTTCCTAGCTCTTGTCGTTTTTCCGTGAGACCCGAAAAAACATATTTTCACCGCGAAATCTGCAAAATTGAAAAATCATCTCCGTTGTTATAGTAGTTAGGCACATGTATTGTACATGTTTGAATGTAGTTTGACCTACAGATTACAAAAATGTAAAATAAATTTTCCTAGCTCTTGTCGTTTTTTCGTGAGACCCGAAAAAACATATTTCACCGCGAAATCTGCAAAATTGAAAAATCATCTCCGTTGCTATAGTATTTAGGCACATGTATTGTACATGTTTGGATGTAGTTTGACCTACAGATTACAAAAATGTAAAATAAATTTTCTTAGCTCTTGTCGTTTTTTCCGTGAGACCCGAAAAACCATATTTCACCGCGAAATCTGCAAAATTGAAAAATCATCTCCGTTGCTATAGTATTTAGGCACATGTATTGTACATGTTTGGATGTAGTTTGACCTAGAGATTACAAAAATGTAAAATAAATTTTCCTAGCTCTTGTCATTTTTCCGTGAGACCCGAAAAACCATATTTCACCGCGAAATCTGCAAAATTGAAAAATCATCTCCGTTGCTATAGTAGTTAGGCACATGTAATGTACATGTTTGGATGTAGTTTGACCTACAAATTACAAAAATGTAAAATAAATTTTCCTAGCTCTTGTCGTTTTTCCGTGAGACCCGAAAAAACATATTTCACCGCGAAATCTGCAAAATTGAAAATCATCTCCGTTGCTATAGTAGTTAGGCACATGTATTGTACATGTTTGGATGTAGTTTGACCTACAGATTACAAAAATGTAAAATAAAAATTTTTCCCAGCTCTTGTCGTTTTTTTCCCTGAGACCCGAAAAACCATATTTCACCGCGAAATCTGCAAAATTGAAAAATCATCTCCGTTGCTATAGTATTTAGGCACATGTATTGTACATGTTTGGATGTAGTTTGACCTACAGATTACAAAAATGTAAAATAAATTTTCCTAGCTCTTTCGTTTTTCCGTGAGACCCGAAAAACCATATTTCACCGCGAAATCTGCAAAATTGAAAAATCATCTCCGTTGCTATAGTATTTAGGCACATGTATTGTACATGTTTGGATGTAGTTTGACCTACAGATTACAAAAATGTAAAATAAATTTTCCTAGCTCTTGTCGTTTTTCCGTGAGACCCGAAAAACCATATTTCACCGCGAAATCTGCAAAATTGAAAAATCATCTCCGTTGCTATAGTATTTAGGCACATGTATTGTACATGTTTGGATGTAGTTTGACCTACAGATTACAAAAATGTAAAATAAATTTTCCTAGCTCTTGTCGTTTTTCCGTGAGACCCGAAAAACCATATTTCACCGCGAAATCTGCAAAATTGAAAAATCATCTCCGTTGCTATAGTATTTAGGCACATGTATTGTTACATGTTTGGATGTAGTTTGACCTACAGATTACAAAAATGTAAAATAAATTTCCTAGCTCTTGTCGTTTTTCCGTGAGACCCGAAAAACCATATTTCACCGCGAAATCTGCAAAAATTGAAAAATCATCTCCGTTGCTATAGTATTTAGAGCACATGTATTGTACATGTTTGGATGTAGTTTGACCTACAGATTACAAAAATGTAAAATAAATTTTCCTAGCTTTGTCTATTTTTCCTCCTAAACCTATTCACCGAAATTACAAAATTAAAAATCAAAATTCAATATCCGTTGCAAATTGACAATATTGTTACATTTGGATGTATTTGACTAAGATTACAAAAATAAAAATTTTCCTAGCTTTGTGTTTTTCCGTAAACCCAAAAAGCCAAATTATCTCCCGTTTCAAATGAAAAATTACCCTACTAATTGAATGATTTCGTTGATGTATTGCCTAGTATGTAATATTTGTTTTCTCGAAAAAAAATTTTCCGCTGCAATTAACCGATATTTCCCAATTGAAATTAAATATTCCTCATAAAGAAAAAAATTTTCCATTTGGTTTTACTAAGAAAATTAAAATCTGTTGATCCGTCAAAAAATATCCAGTTCGTTTGAATCACCAATCAAAATTAAATAATTCATTTGTTTTTCATAAAATATTCGTATCGAACCAAAAACATTCTTCTTAATAAAAAATTCCGTATTAATACCTCGTTTAATTAGATTTCATTAATGTATTACTCGATCAAATGTAAACCAACTTTTTCCCGACGAAAAATCACGCGAATTGAAATAATCATTTTGATTATTTAGCACAGATTTAATTTGGATGTTTTCCTACAGTTACAATGAAAAAATCTACTTTTCGTTTCAGAAAAAATATTTCACGCGAAATCGAAATAAAATATCTGTTGTGTAATTAATTAAATGTTTGTTGTTTTTCAAGATTAAAAATAATATTTTCTGCCTGCATTACAACCCAAAATTAGCAAATTCATTGAATATTTGCAATAATTGGATGTATTTCTGTCATGTTTTTACTACTGTAATAAATTTCACCTATCTAATTGACCCGTCCATATTAGAATGTTAAATTATGATTGTACAGTTGATAGTTGACAAATTACAAAAATTTATTATTTCCCGTAAAAATTTTACTTTTTCCTAATGACAAATCCATTACCCGAAAATAGCAAATTAAAATTTGTGATTAAATAGCAAAGTAAGTAATGTTTATTGTTTTTGCTGAGATTACAAAAATAAAATAATTTCTACTCTTTCGTTTTTCCGTAGACCGAAAAACATATTTCCCGGAATCTAAATAAAAATCTAATAATTTGACTTACATTTGGACATACTATCAATTCAAATGAAATTTTCAGTTTGATTTTCCTGACAAAAAAAATATTTCACTGATTGATATTTATACCGTCAAAAATATTTAGCAATTATTTACATTTTCGTGTGACCAAATTACAAATGTAAATATTTATCTTTGTTTTCCGTACCAAAAACATATTTACCGATTGTAATTGAAAAACAATGTTACTAATTGCAAATTTAATTTTTGGATGAATACCTACAATTAAGAAAAATTCAATTGATGTTTTCCTAGACAAAAAATATTCAACGATCTATTGAAACAAACCTTTATAATTTCCTGATTTCATTTTGGAGAATAACCTTACAATTGAAAAAAATTTGAAATAATATTTCTACTTTTTTTCTAGACCTAAACATTTTAACCGAAAACTCATAATTGAAATTCCGTAAATCACGTTTTTTTTTTTTTTTTTTTTTTTTTTTTTTTTTTTTTTTTTTTTTTTTTTTTTTTTTTTTTTTTTTTTTTTTTTTTTTTTTGTTAGCACATGTTTGTACATGTTTGGATGTAGTTTGACCTACAGATTACAAAAATTAAATAAATTTCCTAGCTTTGTCTTTTTCGTGAGACCCAAAACCATATTTCCCGAAATCTGCAAAATTGAAAAATCATCCCGTGTATGTATTAGGCAATGTATTGTACAGTTGTTATTTGACTACAATTACAAAAATGTAAATAAATTTTCTCTTTTCTGACCGACTAACCGAAATTCAAAATGAAAATTGAATATTGTGTATGAAGATGATTAGTTTGATAGTTACAATAAAATTCATGTAACAACCTTTCGCGAATTGAATGAAAAACATTTCCAATTGCAATTGAAATTTGTTGTTTATCAGTATAATGTATATTCTACCATTAAGAAAAAATTTCGCTCTGCATTTCAAACCGAAACATATTTACGAATTGCAATTGAAAATATCGTCATTATAATTTTACTTTTGTTTTGCGACAAAAAAATTTCCACTCTTGTTTCGTGCAAAAATTTACCGTTGAATGAAATTCATTAATACAGTTCTTTGTAGTGAAACAATTCAAAATTAAAATCATCGTTTTAGATATTAGCACATGTATGTACATGTGATGTAGTTTGACCTACAGATTACAAAAATGTAAAATAAATTTTCCTAGCTCTTGTCGTTTTTCGGAGACCGAAAAACCATATTTCACCGCGAAATCTGCAAAATTGAAAAATCATCTCCGTTGCTATAGTATTTAGGCACATGTATTGTACTGTTGGATGTAGTTTGACCTACAGATTACAAAAATGTAAAATAAATTTTCCTAGCTCTTGTCGTTTTCCGTGAGACCCGAAAAACCATATTTCACCGCGAAATCTGCAAAATTGAAAAATATCTCCGTTGCTATAGTATTAGGCACATGTATTGTACATGTTTGGATGTAGTTTGACCTACAGATTACAAAAATGTAAAATAAATTTTCCTAGCTCTTGTCGTTTTTCCGTGAGACCCGAAAAAACCATATTTCACCGCGAAATCTGCAAAATTGAAAAATCATCTCCGTTGCTATAGTATTTAGGCACATGTATTGTACATGTTTGGATGTAGTTTGACCTACAGATTACAAAAATGTAAAATAAATTTTCCTAGCTCTTGTCGTTTTTCCGTGAGACCCGAAAAACCATATTTCACCGCGAAATCTGCAAAATTGAAAAATCATCTCCGTTGCTATAGTAGTTAGGCACATGTATTGTACATGTTTGGATGTAGTTTGACCTACAGATTACAAAAATGTAAAATAATTTTCCTAGCTCTGTCGTTTTTCCGTGAGACCAAAAACCATATTTTCACCGCGAAATCTCAAAATGAAAAATCATCTCCGTGCTATTGTATTTGGCACGTATTGTAATGTTTGGATGTAGTTTGACCTACAGATTACAAAAATGTAAAATAAATTTTCCTAGCTCTTGTCTTTTCCGTGAGACCCGAAAAACCATATTTCACCGCGAAATCTGCAAAATTGAAAATCATCTCCGTTGCTATAGTATTTAGGCACATGTATTGTACATGTTGATGTAGTTTGACCTACAGATTACAAAAAGTAAAATAAATTTCCTAGCTCTTGTCGTTTTTCCTGAGACCCGAAAAACCATATTTCACCGCGAAATCTGCAAATTGAAAATCATCTCCGTTGCTATAGTATTAGGCACATGTATTGTACAGTTTGGATGTAGTTTGACCTACAGATTACAAAACATATTTCACCGCGAAATCTGCAAAATTGAAAAATCATCTCCGTTGCTATAGTATTAGGCACATGTATTGTACATGTTTGGATGTAGTTTGACCTACAGATTACAAAAATGTAAATAAATTTTCCTAGCTCTTGTCGTTTTTCCGTGAGACCCGAAAAAACCATATTTCACCGCGAAATCTGCAAAATTGAAAAATCATCTCCGTTGCTATAGTATTTAGGCACATGTATTGACATGTGGATGTAGTTTGACCTACAGATTACAAAAATGTAAAATAATTTTCCTAGCTCTTGTCGTTTTTCCGTGGACCCGAAAAACCATATTTCACCGCGAAATCTGCAAATTGAAAATCATCTCCGTTGCTATAGTATTTAGGCACTGTTTGTACATGTTTGGATGTAGTTTGACCTACAGATTAAAAATGTAAATAAATTTTCCTAGCTCTTGTCGTTTTTCCGTGAGACCCGAAAAACCATATTTCACGCGAAATCTGCAAATTGAAAATATCTCCGTTGCTATAGTATTAGCACATGTATTGTACTGTTGGATTAGTTTGACCTACAGATTACAAAAATGTAAAATAAATTTCCTAGCTCTTGTCGTTTTCGTGAGACCCGAAAAACCATATTTCACCGCGAAATCTGCAAAATTGAAAAATCATCTCCGTTGCTTATAGTATTTAGGCACATGTATTGTACATGTTTGGATGTAGTTTGACCTACAGATTACAAAATGTAAAATAAATTTTCCTAGCTCTTGTCGTTTTTCCGTGAGACCCGAAAAACCATATTTCACCGCGAAATCTGCAAAATTGAAAAATCATCTCCGTTGCTATAGTATTAGCACATGTATTGTACATGTTTGGATGTAGTTTGACCTACAGATTACAAAAATGTAAAATAAATTTTCCTAGCTCTTGTCGTTTTTCCGTGAGACCCGAAAAACCATATTTCACCGCGAAATCTGCAAAATTGAAAAATCATCTCCGTTGCTATAGTACTTAGCACATGTATTGAAAAAAAAAAAAAAAAAAAAAAAAAAAAAAAAAAAAAAAAAAAAAAAAAAAAAAAAAAAAAAAAAAAAAAAAAAAAAAAAAAAAAAAAAAAAAAAAAAAAAAAAAAAAAAAAAAAAAAAAAAAGGGGGGGGGGGGGGGGGGGGGGGGGGGGGGGGGGGGGGGGGGGGGGGGGGGGGGGGTCTTGTCGTTTTTCCGTGAGACCCGAAAAACCATATTTCACCGCGAAATCTGCAAAATTGAAAAATCATCTCCGTTGCTATAGTATTTAGGCACATGTATTGTACATGTTTGGATGTAGTTTGACCTACAGATTACAAAAATGTAAAAAAATTTCCTAGCTCTTGTCGTTTTTCCTGAGACCCGAAAAACCATATTCACCGCGAAATCTGCAAATTGAAAAATCATCTCCGTTGCTATAGTATTAGGCACATGTATTGTACATGTTTGGATGTAGTTTGACCTACAGATTACAAAAATGTAAAATAAATTTTCCTAGCTCTTGTCTTTTTCCGTGAGACCCGAAAAACCATATTTCACCGCGAAATCTGCAAAATTGAAAAATCATCTCCGTTGCTATAGTATTAGGCACATGTATTGTACATGTTTGGATGTAGTTTGACCTACAGATTACAAAAATGTAAAATAAATTTCCTAGCTCTTGTCTTTTTTCCGTGAGACCCGAAAAACCATATTTCACCGCGAATCTGCAAAATTGAAAAATCATCTCCGTTGCTATAGTATTTTGGCACATGTATTGTACATGTTTGGATTAGTTTGACCTACAGATACAAAAATGTAAAATAAATTTTCCTAGCTCTGTCGTTTTTCCGTGAGACCCGAAAAACCATATTTCACCGCGAAATCTGCAAAATTGAAAATCATCTCCGTTGCTATAGTATTAGCACATGTATTGTACATGTTTGGATGTAGTTTGACCTACAGATTACAAAAATGTAAAAAAATTTTCCTAGCTCTTGTCGTTTTTCCGTGAGACCCGAAAAACCATATTCACCGCGAAATCTGCAAAATTGAAAAATCATCTCCGTTGCTATAGTATTAGGCACATGTATTGTACATGTTTGGATGTAGTTTGACCTACAGATTACAAAAATGTAAAATAAATTTTCCTAGCTCTTGTCTTTTTCCGTGAGACCGAAAACCATATTTCACGCGAAATCTCAAAATTGAAAAATCATCTCCGTTGCTATAGTATTAACACATGTATTGCACATGCATGATTAGTTGACCTACAGATTACAAAAATGTAAAATAAATTTCCTACTCTTGTCGTTTTTCCGTGAGACCCGAAAACCATATTTCACCGCGAAATCTGCAAAATTGAAAAATCATCTCCGTTGCTATAGTATTTAGGCACATGTATTGTACATGTTTGGAGTAGTTTGACCTACAGATTACAAAAATGTAAAATAAATTTTCCTAGCTCTTGTCGTTTTTCCGTGAGACCCGAAAAACCATATTTCACCGCGAAATCTGCAAAATTGAAAAATCATCTCCGTTGCTATAGTATTTAGGCACATGTATTGTACATGTTTGGATGTAGTTTGACCTACAGATTACAAAAATGTAAAAATAAATTTTCCTAGCTCTTGTCGTTTTTCCGTGAGACCCGAAAAACCATATTTCACGCGAAATCTGCAAAATTGAAAAATCATCTCCGTTGCTATAGTATTTAGGCACATGTATTGTACATGTTTGGATGTAGTTTGACCTACAGATTACAAAAATGTAAAATAAATTTTCCTAGCTCTTGTCTTTTTCCGTGAGACCCGAAAAACCATATTTCACCGCGAAATCTGCAAAATTGAAAAATCATCTCCGTTGCTATAGTACTTAGCACATGTATTGCAAGCATTTGGATGTAGTTTGACCTACAGATTACAAAAATGTAAAATAAATTTTCCTAGCTCTTGTCGTTTTTCCGTGAGACCCGAAAAACCATATTTCACCGCGAAATCTGCAAAATTGAAAAATCATCTCCGTTGCTATAGTATTAGGCACATGTATTGTACATGTTTGGATGTAGTTTTGACCTACAGATTACAAAAATGTAAAAATAAATTTTCCTAGCTCTTGTCGTTTTTCCGTGAGACCCGAAAAACCATATTTCACCGCGAAATCTGCAAAATTGAAAAATCATCTCCGTTGCTATAGTATTTAGGCACATGTATTGTACATGTTTGGATGTAGTTTGACCTACAGATTACAAAAATGTAAAATAAATTTTCCTAGCTCTTGTCGTTTTTCCGTGAGACCCGAAAAACCATATTTCACCGCGAAATCTGCAAAATTGAAAAATCATCTCCGTTGCTATAGTATTTAGGCACATGTATTGTACATGTTTGGATGTAGTTTGACCTACAGATTACAAAAATGTAAAATAAATTTTCCTAGCTCTTGTCGTTTTTCCGTGAGACCCGAAAAACCATATTTCACCGCGAATCTGCAAAATTGAAAAATCATCTCCGTTGCTATAGTACTTAGCACATGTATTGTACATGTTTGGATGTAGTTTGACCTACAGATTACAAAAATGTAAAATAAATTTTCCTAGCTCTTGTCGTTTTTCCGTGAGACCCGAAAAACCATATTTCACCGCGAAATCTGCAAAATTGAAAATCATCTCGTTGCTATAGTATTTAGGCACATGTATTGTACATGTTTGGATGTAGTTTGACCTACAGATTACAAAAAAGTAAAATAAATTTTCCTAGCTCTTGTCGTTTTTCCGTGAGACCCGAAAAACCATATTCACCGCGAAAT
>JAMCCL010000789.1:0-16789 GCA_024516035.1 Bactericera cockerelli
CGTTTAACTTGTTAATGTCTGCTCGGCTGTTTAACTAAAGATTATTAAAATCAAACAGGACGTAACTTAATGTCGACAGTTTTTTTTATACTTAAAGTCTGCTGTTTAGCTTAAGATTAGTCTCATTCGAAGATTAACGTTTAACGTATAATGTGTCAATTTATGTTCTGATTAGGTACCTAAACCTGTGCAATACAATATTTTTTTTTTCTTCTTAAATAAGCTGGCGTGAATGGCACGTCAAATAAATAACTATAGCTTGTCGTGTTTGCCAGATTGAATGCAGCAAATCCAACACTTCTGTGATTGAGGCAATTTTTCAGTTTTTTTTTTTCCAAAGTCGGTAGAGAGAGAGAGAGAGAGAGAGAGTGAGAGTAAGAGAGAGAGTGTGTGTGTGTGTGAGAGAGAGAGAGAGAGAGAGGGAGAGAGATAATTGAGAAACATAATTATTATTTATTTACGTTTTGACATTTTAACCGTTGAACCAAAATATCTTCGGTTCTATTGAACGTCGTCACTAGAACTGGTATTAAGCTAGTTTAGTAATTACACAGAAAAATACATAACATCACAAGATGGATAGGTAAGAGAGAGAGAGAGAGAGGGAGAGAGAATAATAATAATAATATTTTTTAGTAATAATATTGGTTATGCTATTTTCTTTTTCTTTACTTTTTAGAAAGTGAAGAATACCTATTAATTTATATTTGGACATTGTCGAGATAAAATAGGTTCTAGTTGTATTGAGCAAATATATTAATTACATAGAAAAATAGATAACTTCACAAGATGTGAGAAACATATTATTGACGAAATATCGTCCGCTGTAATAATAATAATAATAAATCATTTGTTTTATTTTTCAGATTTTTTTTTTATACAGAGGACCCATCCTAAGCCCCTTTCATTTGGCTTCTAGGGACGAAGTACTGGTACTGAGCTAGTAAAATAATTACACAGAAAAATAGATAACATCACAAGATGGATAGATAAGAGAGAGAGAGAGAGACTCGCATGTTTGCAATCTCCAGAGAATTATATGAGTAGGACTTAAGTCTTGAGTTGTGGTGCCCACTCAATTTCTGAGTGAGCTCTCAGACCCACCTCAGTTGAGGTGCGTTAACCTGACAGCCCACCAGAACGGATTTTGTCCAAATAAGGCTCAACGTTTTGTGCTCGTTTTGTGCCAACAAAAATTTATTTTGTACCCCTACCGTTCTCGAGATATAGACCCCCCCTAGGTGGGCTGCTAGAGTAACGTTAACCTAGCAGCCCACCAGAACGGATTGAGTTGAGACTAGGTTTATTGGATTCGGCTCGTTTTGTGCCGTTTTGTGCCAAAAATATTTTTCTCCTGCGACCTTTCGTTCCCGAGATATTGACATATGAAAAAGTCACTTTTTGGCGGGAAATTTTTTTTTCTTGGAATTTTCGGAATTTTTTTATACCATCGTTTTGTGCTCGTTTTGTGCTCCAACTTTTGTCATCAAAACTTTTTTTGTACCCCTACCGTTCTCGAGATATAGACCCCCCCTAGGTGGGCTGCTAGAGTAACGTTAACCTAGCAGCCCACTAGAACGGATTGAGTTGAGACTAGGTTTATTGGATTCGGCTCGTTTTGTGCCGTTTTGTGCCAAAAATATTTTTCTCCTGCGACCTTTCGTTCCCGAGATATTGACATTTGAAAAAGTCACTTTTTGGCGGGAAATTTTTTTTTCTTGGAATTTTCGGAACTCTTTTATACCATCGTTTTGTGCTCGTTTTGTGCTCCAACTTTTGTCATCAAAACTTTTTTTGTACCCCTACCGTTCTCGAGATATAGACCCCCCCTAGGTGGGCTGCTAGAGTAACGTTAACCTAGCAGCCCACCAGAACGGATTGAGTTGAGACTAGGTTTATTGGATTCGGCTCGTTTTGTGCCGTTTTGTGCCAAAAATATTTTTCTCCTGCGACCTTTCGTTCCCGAGATATTGACATTTGAAAAAGTCACTTTTTGGCGGGAAATTTTTTTTTCTTGGAATTTTCGGATTTTTTTTATACCATCGTTTTGTGCTCGTTTTGTGCTCCAACTTTTGTCATCAAAACTTTTTTTTTACCCCTACCGTTCTCGAGATATAGACCCCCCCTAGGTGGGCTGCTAGAGTAACGTTAACCTAGCAGCCCACCAGAACGGATTGAGTTGAGACTAGGTTTATTGGATTCGGCTCGTTTTGTGCCGTTTTGTGCCAAAAATATTTTTCTCCTGCGACCTTTCGTTCCCGAGATATTGACATTTGAAAAAGTCACTTTTTGGCGGGAAATTTTTTTTTCTTGGAATTTTCGGATTTTTTTTTATACCATCGTTTTGTGCTCGTTTTGAGCTCCAACTTTTGCCTTCAAAACTTTTTTTGTACCCCTACCGTTCTCGAGATATAGACCCCCCTAGGTGGGCTGCTAGAGTAACGTTAACCTAGCAGCCCACCAGAACGGATTGAGTTGAGACTAGGTTTATTGGATTCGGCTCGTTTTGTGCCGTTTTGTGCCAAAAATATTTTTCTCCTGCGACCTTTCGTTCCCGAGATATTGACATTTGAAAAAGTCACTTTTTGGCGGGAAATTTTTTTTTCTTGGAATTTTCGGAATTTTTTTATACCATCGTTTTGTGCTCGTTTTGTGCTCCAACTTTTGTCATCAAAACTTTTTTTGTACCCCTACCGTTCTCGAGATATAGACCCCCCTAGGTGGGCTGCTAGAGTAACGTTAACCTAGCAGCCCACCAGAACGGATTGAGTTGAGACTAGGTTTATTGGATTCGGCTCGTTTTGTGCCGTTTTGTGCCAAAAATATTTTTCTCCTGCGACCTTTCGTTCCCGAGATATTGACATTTGAAAAAGTCACTTTTTGGCGGGAAATTTTTTTTTCTTGGAATTTTCGGAATTTTTTTACACCATCTATACGTATAAATAGAAAAAAAATATCTATATTTTTATACGGAATTTTTATGTGCTCGTTTTGAGCTCCAACTTTTGCCTTCAAAACTTATTTTGTACCCCTACCGTTCTCGAGATATAGACCCCCCTAGGTGGGCTGCTAGGTTAAAGTTAACCCAACAGCCCACCAGAACGGATTTAGTTAAGACTAGATTCATTCGATTAGGCTCGTTTAGTGGCCTTTTGCGCCAAAAATATTTTCCTACTACGACCTTTCGTTCCCGTCACTTTATGGCGGGAATTGAGGTCACCGTGCGTGCAAGCTAGTGTATCAGCCACAGTGACTACTGACAAGATTTTTTTATCTGACCTGGTTGTAGGATTTTTAATGGAAACTTTACATTTTACCCAACAATAGATCATTTCTGAACATTTGATTCCATTTGCTTTTAAAGTCTTAATTTTAGATAGTCAGGATGAAAATTTTATCCTGCTTAGTGCGATTCGTACGATTCTACGAATCGCAGTAAACAGGGGTTAGAATTTTTTTTTTAAGCCATTAAAAATATCCAAAACTGGCCCGAGGAGTGATTTCAACATGATATGAATAAAACATGTGAATAGCAGAGATAAATCACAAGTCAATATTAGCACCTTCGATTGTTTTGTTTCCATCGTGGGCGCCATCTTGCATCAGGAAAATGCTCAATACTAAAGTGACAATTTATTTGGACCCTACTGGTCAATGAGCTATCAGAATCAATTCTAAATTTTTCTCTAGACGCCTAATCGAAGTTAGCTGAGCGGTCTTTCCCGGTAGCTCAGTGGTCAAGGCGTCTACTGGTATTTTGGAGGTCGCGGTTTCAAAACCCAGCCGGAACGTGACAAGTTACCCTCTCATTTAGGGATTTGACCACTTACTGCTGCAATAATGGGACGAATTAGTCTTATAAATAAGGCGATATTAAAATTATTCAGTTCTCCTCTTTAATCCAATTTTCACCCAGACTAATTCCTCATAAGTATTTCAAGACACGCATGAGCCGCCGTTGTCTTTTCTCTTCACTCCACGTGGGGATTTGACACAAGGAAGAATTCTGGAGTACTGTCTTTTCCCACAAATACTGTTTTTTTTCCCACAAATGTCCCTCAAAAAAAAATATCCCCAAGGAAGTGTCAGAAAAAGTATCCCGCGTGATTTATTGTCTACCTACATAATTATAATTATAATAGGTATATACCTCTGATATAGATGTTCAGGCAGATTTGAGTTTGATTGCACCAATATGTAAAAGATCAACCATTCTGACATTCTAATCTGAATAAATACAATTAGGTATATTATATTAATTTAATTTCCATTTGCATATTTTGGGAGTAAATTGAAAATTATTCAAGTAGGTTACCAAATTATTCGGTTTTTTCAGTTGTGCAAGATCATTGGTTGGATGGTAGATATTGCCTGAGGCAATTATCCCACACTTTGCAATAATCTATGTAAAGAAATTTGAATAGAATTTAACACAACAACAACAACAACAAAAAACACAATTATCTTCAAGCCGAAATAAAAACTAGAGGGTATATTATAGTTTCATGTTCATGATCCAATATTTATGATGATCTTTTTAAGTAAGTGGGAAAACTTGTAAAATCATTGGAAAATCCCGCGATATAACGGAATCATGGGATTTTCTTCACACAATCACAGCGAGAGAATTATTCCCTGTGTCAGAATCCCTCCACGTGTTTGTTTTTCAGAATCCTTAGACATAATTTTACGAATATAAGACCATTAGGCCAACGTCGCTGACACGTTGAATAATAATAATAATATCGGATTATTTGTACTGCCCGATTAAGACTATTAGAGTCCTATTATGCCAGCAGACAGACCAAGACATATTATTATGTAAGTAGTAAATTTCCCAAATAGGAGGATAACTTGTCATGTCCCGATTGGATTTCGAACCCACGACCTCTGGAACCTCTGGATTTACAGAGTGCCGCCTTTACCACTGAGCTACCCGGACAGTAAAGGTGAATGCTCCGGTTCTAGTAAGATCACGAATTTGGGCAACGTCCAGCGGGGTGAAGAGTTCGAGATGCTAGTATTTTAGCCAAACTCAGGCTGGGTGGGGTATAATAATAATTCCGTGTCCGTAAATAGGCACAGATACCTATATAACGGTGGTGAAAGGATTTTATGAACGCCCAGATTTAATGTCTAGGCTTCTTTCATATATCTATTTGGTTTTAACACTTTTAACGTCCTGATTTGAGATAGTCAGGACGGGGGTTTTACCCTCCATTTGCTTTGGGAATCGTGTGTGTGTGTGTTTGTGTGTGGCTGTGTGGGTGTGTATATGTGTGTGTGCGTTCTCAGGCTAAGAAGGATAAATTTTGTTAGCTGGTACGAATCTCAGTAAACAGGATAAAACTATCTTCCTGACTATCTAAAATTAGGACTTTAAAAGCAAATGGAATCAAATGTGTTGTTGTGTAAAATTTAAAGTTTCCATTGAAAATCCTACAACCAGGTCAGATAAAAAAAATCTTCACAGTAGTCATTGTGGCTGATACACTAGCTTGCACGCACGGTGATCAGCTAACTTCGATTATAGGCGTCTAGAGAAAAATTTAGACTTGATTCTGATTGCTCATTGACCAGTAGGGTCCAAATAAATTGTCACTTAAGTATTGAGCATTTTCCCGATGCAAGATGGCGCCCACGATGGAAACAAAACAATCGAAAGTGCTAATATTGATTTGTGATTTATCTCTACTATTCACATTTTTTATTCATATCATGTTGAAATCACTCCTCGGGCCAGTTTTGGATATTTTTAATGGCTTAAAAAAAAAAATTCTAACCCCTGTTTACTGCGATTCGTAGAATTGTACGAATCGCACTAAGCAGGATAAAATTTTCTTCCTGACTATCTAAAATTAAGACTTTAAAAGCAAATGGAATCAAATGTTCAGAAATGATCTATTGTTGGGTAAAATGTAAAGTTTCCATTAAAAATCCTACAACCAGGTCAGATAAAAAAATCTTGTCAGTAGTCATTGTGGCTGATACACTAGCTTGCACGCACGGTGACCTTAATTCCCGCCATAAAGTGACGGGAACGAAAGGTCGTAGTAGGAAAATATTTTTGGCGCAAAAGGCCACTAAACGAGCCTAATCGAATGAATCTAGTCTTAACTAAATCCGTTCTAGTGGGCTGCTGGGTTAACGTTAACCTAGCAGCCCACCTAGGGGGGTCTATATCTCGAGAACGGTAGGGGTACAAAAAAAGTTTTGAAGGCAAAAGTTGGAGCTCAAAACGAGCACAAAACGATGGTATAAAAAAATTCCGAAAATTCCAAGAAAAAAAATTTCCCGCCAAAAAGTGACTTTTTCAAATGTCAATATCTCGGGAACGAAAGGTCGCAGGAGAAAAATATTTTTGGCACAAAACGGCACAAAACGAGCCGAATCCAATAAACCTAGTCTCAACTCAATCCGTTCTGGTGGGCTGCTAGGTTAACGTTACTCTAGCAGCCCACCTAGGGGGGGGGTCTATATCTCGAGAACGGTAGGGGTACAAAAAAAGTTTTGATGACAAAAGTTGGAGCACAAAACGAGCACAAAACGATGGTATAAAAAAGTTCCGAAAATTCCAAGAAAAAAAAATTTCCCGCCAAAAAGTGACTTTTTCAAATGTCAATATCTCGGGAACGAAAGGTCGCAGGAGAAAAATATTTTTGGCACAAAACGGCACAAAACGAGCCGAATCCAATAAACCTAGTCTCAACTCAATCCGTTCTGGTGGGCTGCTAGGTTAACGTTACTCTAGCAGCCCACCTAGGGGGGGTCTATATCTCGAGAACGGTAGGGGTACAAAATAAATTTTTGTTGGCACAAAACGGCACAAAACGAGCACAAAACGTTGAGCCTTATTTGGACAAAATCCGTTCTGGTGGGCTGTCAGGTTAACGCACCTCCTCAGTTGAAACCTTATATGGAATGAATTTTGAGTTCTTATCTTGTGAGGTTTTTTTTTGGCACAGCTGAAATGACTTCATAGTGTCGGAAAAGGGGATTGGTATTTGGGAGAGGCCAATCTTGTTACACAGGTTCAAGAAGTTTGAGTGATGGATCATCCTGTTTATTATTTTTTTTTTTACACCAAAATTTATTTTTTTTTAACACCAAAATTTATTTATATTGTTAACCAAGGTAAATAGATGTTAGTTTTGAGTGAGTTATCTTTGGTTGATTTTTTTGTAAATAGATCGCAAAAAAAGTCAAGCAAAAAAAATGGACTTTTTTTGTGGCACATTTTTACGGCTGGATTCTATTTGATTTAACGTCTTTTCGCTGGGAATCGTACCAGCCACCCACATTAACCTCTACCAGCCTGGGTAGGGCCGGAACTGGAGGCCTCACGTGTTCGGAGGGAACAGAATTTTTCATGTGAAAAGTGTGCTCCAATCGGGCATCGAACTCAGGATCTCTGGACTACGGGCAGTAGTCACAAACGTCACGCCATGGAGGCTGGCAATTCCCTTTACTACCTAGATAGTGTAAAGTCAGGATAGGTAGCAAGTTCAATATAATGTACTTATAATAATGCGCAAAGGTAATCGTCAATTTTGTTAAATTAATATTAAATTCATCGAACATAATTAGACAAGTATAAATAAATAAATGTGTGTTCTTTTTTTTACATATTATGTATCACGATTTTAGTGGGTAACACAGAGTAATAGGACTTTTTTCAAATTCATGTGCATCTTTTGCTCATAATTCCGCCACTAGTCAATGCTCCCATCAAAACAGCTACTCATTTTTCCTCACGAGGTATGAATGGACCCCTGACATCCAATTACAGAGCTGAAAATTCCTGCCCCGCTGTGGATCGAACCCAGGTCACTGTGGGTGCAAGTCTGGTGCACAATCCACTATGCCGTGGTGATTCAGTGTCCGGGCACAGCAGAACCCCGTACCCTAGACCCTAGACCCTAGTGCCTAAGTAGGCTGCCACATCTGAGCAGCCTATAACTTATACCCTCGACTTCAGTCCCTGGTACGATTTTTGGTAATCCTTTGAGGTCGCCCACATTTATTAACATGGTTATTTTACGTGGTACCAGCGCTACCCTAGGGTCTAGGGTCTAGGGCTCCGTTGTATTCGCGCACTTAAAATTAATCATATTATAAGAAATGTAAACGGAGCTTTCACAAGATTAACACCGCGTTCACACGCTCAACAGGTCGCCACTTTCCGTTCTATTATTTAAAACCTAACTGTTTCTTTCTGTTTCCTATTCGCTACTTCCTGTTTCTTATTTCATTTCCCCGATTATTTTCTGCGTCTGATTTCCCTCGGGACTTCCACCAGTGGCGACTCGTACTGTATGAGATGGGGAGTGTTTCAATCAGCCGGTCACATACGTGAATTCATGCACGCGTGAACAGGCATGAATCTGACTGTCATGCATGTATGAACAGGCATGAATCTGACTGTCATGCATGTATGAACAGGCATGAATCTGACTGTCATGCATGTATGAACAGGCATGAATCTGACTGTCATGCATGTATGAACAGGCGTAACGACGTTACAACCAAATAAAATCAACTGGTAACTATGCATAGATCCAATTAGTTGGTATTGTTTATTTTGTAAGGGTTTCACTAAAAATCCTGCAAAAAAGTTAGATAATACATAAATTTGTAAAAAAAAAAAAAAAAAAAAATGAAATCGGAGCAAAATAATATTATTTTTTTTCTTCAAAAACTACTTCCGATTGTTAATATTAGAATTTTTTGGAAGTAATATTCTTTCGTGAAACCGCTTCCGAATCTCCCATGCTACATCCACCACTGAGAAGTAGTACCTAGCATGCTGATGAGGAGAGGGAGGGTTCGAAACAAGTAGGTTTCTTATATTATATTCTCTGCTCTTACTTGTTTACATTAATTTTCATTTATGCCTCCTCCCTCTCTTTCACTCTCTCTCTCTCTCTCTTTTTCTCTCTCTCTCTCTTTCTGCCGCATTTTTTTCTCTTCTTCTGTCTCTTTCTCTTTTTATTTCTCTTTTTCTTTTTCTCATCTCTCTCTTTCCCTTTCTTGTTCTCTCCTTTCTCTCTTTCATTTTTCTTTCTCTTTCTTTTACTCTTTCTCTTTCTCTTTCTCTTTCACTTTCTTCTTCTCTTTCTCTTTCTCTTTCTCTTTCACTTTCTTCTTCTCTTTCTCTCTCTCTCGCACACACCTTCTCTCTCTTTCTCCTACTTACTGTGTATTCTATCTCTCCCTTTCTTTTCTCTGTCTCTAGAGAAAAAGAACTCTCTTTCTCTTCAGCTTCCCCAGGGAATATCAATGAGATGAATTTTTAGCTTTACTAATTCATTTAGATGCTCCTTTACTGAACTAATTTATTTTGCTTTGTACGTCAATAATAGGTAGTATAGCTATTCACGAGTATACAGGGTGTTCAAGATTTATTTTTAGAAAATTTTAGAATCAACACCAATAGACATCCTGAAACTGAAATAATTTTAGGCATTTTTTTTCGAAAAATGAAAAAATCACCTGTTTTTAGTTGAAAAAGAAACTTGACCCTGTAGAAAAGAAGAAGACATGATCTTTGTGTATTATGATTGTAAATTTTCTCAACTAAATATCTAACATTTTATACCTATTGACATTCAAAATTTATTTACATATCTTATTATTATTATTTAACACTTTATTGGTTAACTACATGATACATTCAACAAACATGAAATAACATGAAAAAAAAAGAACACAAATGAATCTGTAGTGAACCAAGGGGCGAGGTTAAAGCCTGTGGCTTTCTCTTCCACCGAACCCCATGTTTATATTCATCTTAGATGGGGGTTGTATTTATCTTAGACTTATCAAATCTAACGATTTTGAGTGCTGATGACGAATTTGAGTTTCAGCTAACTGTTACCGTTGAGTCATCTAACATTTTATACCTATTGACATTCAAAATTTATTTACATAAATATCTATTTATATTCATCTTAGATGGGGGTTGTATTTATCTTAGACTTATCAAATCTAACGATTTTGAGTGCTGATGACGAATTCGAGTTTCAGCTAACTGTTACCGTTGAGTCATCTAACATTTTATACCTATTGACATTCAAAATTTATTTACATATCTATTTATATTCATCTTAGATGGGGGTTGTATTTATCTTAGACTTATCAAATCTAACGATTTTGAGTGCTGATGACGAATTCGAGTTTCAGCTAACTGTTACCGTTGAGTCATCAGTCGCGGAATTTGACTTCTTGTTGAGTGATAAGGAAAGCCGTGTGATGTCACACCAGATTATTTCTTGAATAGAATAGAATATTATTGTGAATAAATATATACCTACAAAGTATGTGTTTCACATTTATCTTAAAATACTAATTATAAACTAAAACTTAAACTAGGTTAAAAAAATTCTTTTTTTAATTTTTCATTATTGTTAGGCTGTTTTTTTTTATTTTTTTTTTTTATTGCACTTTAACGACTTAGGCCCGTATTTTTGAACGTCCCTAAAACTACTTTAGGGAGAACCGTCGGGATTTTGAAATTTTTTGGCCAATTAAGTATATAAATTGTGACTTATGAATCTCTCGATTCCACTGAGATCATATAATATAGAGGGAACCTTACCTATCTCGAGTTGAACAAATTTATGCGTCCAACTTTGAACAGCTGATGGTCCCTCTTTCAACAAATCCCGGCTCTTGATTGGTTCAATTTATTTGAATTTTTTGTTTACTTCATGTAAAGGACATCTAAACATCTTTAATTTTCACGTCAGATACCAACTCTTATATTACTACATAATAAGTAGAAAATAAGGAAAGTAAAAGAGGAAGAAAGACAGAAATTACTAATATGTAAGTATGAAAATAGTAAAAATATTATTTCAGAAGAATTAGGTAGTTTAGGTACCCACTCTTTCGCGAGAGAAAAATTACTACAAGTCCGGCATTGATTTTGAAATCAGCTGATAGTCCCTTTTGAACGCAAATCTTGATACATCGGGTTCCCTCTATGTTATATAACCTCAGTGCTCGATGCCGTTTCCGCACAGGCGCAATATTGGGCCCCATTCAAAAGAAGGAAATGCTTTTTCTTCCGAAATCCAAAGGAGTTGCTTCGATCTACAATAAAAAAGTTTTGAGTACAATAAAGAGTTTTTTCTTTTATCAAATATCAAAAGCTTTTGTTTCTATGGAAGTAAAAGGTATATGTACATCACAAAGCTAAAAATAAAGCTTGCAAACATTTTCTTTGCTCACGAGCAATTACAATTTTTCTGTGAGTATGGCCCATTTCACACAGAGGGTATTTTCACCTCTGTGTGAAAATCATCTGTGTTATTGTTTACATTTTCTAATCTTTTCAAAAATAATTTTTGTCTGGTGATTCTTCTTGTTTAATAGTTTTAAATTTCTTTATCCTTTTTAAGAATTTAAACAAGTTTTTTCCGAGATGGAAGCCAAATTGAAAATAATTATTACTATTCCGATCTCAGCCTTCTCAGCGAAAGAAGAACCTACAATTTATATCTCACAGGCACGTTGAATGTTGATACCAGTGTCGATGGCACGTTGAATTCACCAGTTTTCGTTCCGTCGATTATGATAAGCAACGTCCAGCGAATTCAGAACTCGGATGGGTGACCATTTAAATTTTGGACAATCTTGATGCTAGCTATTCCTGGTCCAACTCAGACTGTGCTATCTATTGTTCAATAATTGAATTAATTTATTAATAAAGAAAAATGTTAATTCATTTTTTTATCACATATCCAATGTTCTCTTTTCAATGTTTTCATTCTACTTATTTTCTACACAGGTATCTACCAAATGTACTCATTATTCATGATTTCCCAAGCCCTTCAAAGACTTTTTATGCTCGACGGTGTCAGGAGTCACAGTGTCCGAGTGGTCTAGCGCACCAGACTTACATTGAAGTGAGCTGAGTTTGAATTCCGGAGGAATTAGACTTTTTTATATCTGTATTTTGGATGTTACGTGGTTCACTAATATCTGGTGTGGAAAAATGAGTATTGGTAGAGACGACCACTTGTGACATACGAGAATAAAAAATGAATATGTTACTTGAAATTTCGTCAACCTACCGACATACGTTGTATAAACCAGATAGAGGCAGCGTTGATGGCGCTGTGAATGCACCGGTTCTCGTGGGACCACCAAAGTTAAGCAACGTCCAGGTGAAGACTTTTTGATGCGGGCATTTCGACCCAACCCAGGCTGGCTGAAGTTAATGTGGGTAGAAGGTTTGTGAGTTTCCTACGATCGCAGGGTAAAACCCTCGTCGTAATATGAAAAAAAACGAGATAGGTAAATGCTACCTTTGTCCTATAATGAGGAGGGTACAGTAAAAATATTTTTTTTTTTTTGCATATATACTTGATTAAAAGATGCATATAATATTTTTTATTAATATTTAGAATATAATGACAAATATTTAACTTTCAATAAATACAACATGTCTATTGTAAATTAGTTTGTCCAAACTACTTGTTAGCAAACTTTTTTCTTAATCAGATGTCTTCAGGTCTTTCAGGCTGTATTAGGCCATTCAAAATTAAGGATATCTCTTGAAAGATGTTCGTCTTCCCAAAGAAAATACGTGGATATACGTAGGTATATAAAAAAGGTTTTCTTTCTTTCTTTCTTGGCGGTGCAAAATTAGCGTTTTGTTTGTTTCTCGAATATTGCCAGCATAATTATAAGGGATTATCACAAATTTGTTAAAAAGGTTATCTATTTGCTAAATAAATAAAATACAATAATAGTTAGGAAGTAAAATCACTTCCAAGAAATATTATAATGTGTCTTCACGAATTTCATTTATACCGATGAGAAATCACCGGCAGTTGTAAAGTGACCAATTTCGGACACTTCAAAATTTCAACAAATTTCATTCACTTTTAGGGTCAGCTGATTGGAAATACAAAGAAACGTGTTGTTTATTTATATTTATATCTACATCTTTCTGGCTGAAATGGTTTCTGCTCATGCGCTGAGCAGCGCTCAAGATTTGTGAGAAGCGTTCAAGACTTAAGTTCAAAATAAATTCTGTCTCTGTGGCTGATATGATTCACTGCGCACGCGTATCCGGACCACTCACACTAAATTTGTTTTAGGGTCGTTCAAAAATACGGGCCTAAGGCCCGTATTTTTAAAATTTGTTTTAGGGACTAAATTTGTTTTAGGGAACGACCCTAAAACAAATTTAGTGTGAGTGGTCCGGATACGCGTGCGCAGTGAATCATATCAGCCACAGAGACAGAATTTATTTTGAACTTAAGTTTTGAACGCTTCTTACAAATCTTGAGCGCAGCTCAGCGCATGAGCAGAAACCATTTCAGCCAGAAAGATGTAGATATAAATATAAATAAACAACACGTTTCTTTGCATTTCCAATCAGCTGACCCTAAAAGTGAATGAAATTTGTTGAAATTTTGAAGTGTCGAAATTGGTCACTTTACAATTGCCGGTGATTTCTCATCGGTATTTTTGAAATTCGTGAAGACACATTATAATATTTCTTGGAAGTGATTTTACTTCCTAACTATTATTGTATTTTATTTATTTAGCAAATAGATAACCTTTTTAACAAATTTGTGATAATCCCTTATAATTATGCTGGCAATATTCGAGAAACAAACAAAACGCTAATTTTGCACCGCCAAGAAAGAAAGAAAGAAAAGCTTTTTTATATACCTACGTATATCCACGTATTTTCTTTGGGAAGACGAACATATTTCAAGAGATATCCTTAGTTTTGAATGGCCTAATAGAGCCTGAAAGACCTGAAGACATCTGATTAAGAAAAAAGTTTGCTAACAAGTAGTTTGGACAAACTAATTTACAATAGACATGTTGTATTTATTGAAAGTTAAATATTTGTCATTATATTCTAAATATTAATAAAAAATATTATATGTATCTTTTAATCAAGTATATATGCAAAATAAAAATATTTTTACTGTACCCTCCTCATTATAGGACAAAGGTAGCATTTACCTATCTCGTTTTTTTTTCATATTACGACGGGGGTTTTACCCTGCGATCGTAGGAAACTCACAAACCTTCTACCCACATTAACTTCAGCCAGCCTGGGTTGGGTCGAAATGCCCGCATCACGAAGTCTTCACCTGGACGTTGCTTAACTTTGGTGGTCCCACGAGAACCGGTGCATTCACAGCGCCATCAACGCTGGCTCTATCTGGTTTATTTGTGATTTTATATCACAACGTATGTCGGTAGGTTGACGAAATTTCAAGTAACATATTCATTTTTTATTCTCGTATGTCACAAGTGGTCGTCTCTACCAATACTCATTTTTCCACACCAGATATTAGTGAACCACGTAACATCCAAAATACAGATATAAAAAAGTCTAATTCCTCCGGAATTCAAACTCAGCTCACTTCAATGTAAGTCTGGTGCGCTAGACCACTCGGACACTGTGACTCCTGACACCGTCGAGCATAAAAAGTCTTTGAAGGGGTTGGGAAATAATGAATAATGAGTACATTTGGTAGATACCTGTGTAGAAAATAAGTAGAATGAAAACATTGAAAAGAGAACATTGGATATGTGATAAAACAATGAATTAACATTTTTCTTTATTAATAAATTAATTCAATTATTGAACAATAGATAGCACAGTCTGAGTTGGACCGGGAATAGCTAGCATCAAGATTGTCCAAAATTTAAATGGTCACCCATCCGAGTCCTGAATTCGCTGGACGTTGCTTATCATAATCGACGGACCGAAAACTGGTGAATTCAACGTGCCATTGACACTAGTATCAACATTCAACGTGCCTGTGAGATATAAATTGTAGGTACTTCTTTCGCTGAGAAGGCTGAGATCGGAATAGTAATAATTATTTTCAATTTGGCTTCCATCTCGGAAAAAACTTGTTTAAATTCATAAAAAGGATAAAGAAATTTAAAACTATTAAACAAGAAGAATCACCAGACAAAAATTATTTTTGAAAAGATTAGAAAATGTAAACAATAACACAGATGATTTTCACACAGAGGTGAAAATACCCTCTGTGTGAAATGGGCCATATTCACAGAAAAATTGTAATTGCTCGTGAGGAAAGAAAATGTTTGCAAGCTTTATTTTTAGCTTTGTGATGTACATATACCTTTTACTTCCATAGAAACAAAAGCTTTTGATATTTGATAAAAGAAAAAACTCTTTATTGTACTCAAAACTTTTTTATTGTAGATCGAAGCAACTCCTTTGGATTTCGGAAGAAAAAGCATTTCCTTCTTTTGAATGGGGCCCAATATTGCGCCTGTGCGGAAACGGCATCGAGCACTGAGGTTATATAACATAGAGGGAACCCGATGTATCAAGATTTGCGTTCAAAAGGGACTATCAGCTGATTTCAAAATCAATGCCGGACTTGTAGTAATTTTTCTTTCGCGAAAGAGTGGGTACCTAAACTACCTAATTCTTCTGAAATAATATTTTTACTATTTTCATACTTACATATTAGTAATTTCTGTCTTTCTTCCTCTTTTACTTTCCTTATTTTCTACTTATTATGTAGTAATATAAGAGTTGGTATCTGACGTGAAAATTAAAGATGTTTAGATGTCCGCCTTTACATGAAGTAAACAAAAAATTCAAATAAATTGAACCAATCAGAAGCCGGGATTTGTTGAAAGAGGGACCATCAGCTGTTCAAAGTTGGACGCATAAATTTGTTCAACTCGAGATAGGTAAGGTTCCCTCTATACAGTATGTTTCAGAAAAGGTGGCCACCCCCTCGTAACTTTTGAACGCGACGGAATTTTTCAATTCTGTAAAGTCCTAGGTATAGCAAGTGCCCTATGGCCCATCCTGTGGTCATATTTATTTTTGGCCCCGGTCGGCCCTTCCGGCTTTTAGGCCATATTTTTTCATTTTTCTCGCGAATTTTAAATGGAATGCTATATTTTTTATTCCTGTTAATTAAAGTCCAAGTTAGGTTGAGTATAATTAGCTTTTAAAATTTTCAAAAACCTTATCAGGGGCGGAGCTAGTAGGGTGCAAGTTTCAAAATTGTTACACCCTGTATTTCAGCGTTAGTTAGATTTTTTAGTACTTTTTTTATGTTCATAGATTCAAAATATTGTTTTACACCATATGAAATCAAAAAAATATTCTTGTTTACTTCTAATCAGGGTCATAGTAAGGTTTTTGTAAAAGTACTTTTTTTCTCACGTCAAATTTTCCGTAAATTAATGGTGTTCTCGAAATTGGCATTTTTAGAGGTGAAAGTCTGCAGTGACATATGTTTTTTTATGCTTGAAATCGAAAGAAAACTTAACGGAGAAGCGATTAAAATCATAAAAAAAGCCATTTAACCTGCTAGTTTTTTCACGACAGTGTCCGGTAAAGTGGGTGAATTTCGTATTGGATTTTTTTTGTTGTTGAGGAAACACAATTGGCATAGAAAATAAATAATACCTAATAAGGGAATAATACTTCAATTAACATAACTAAATGCGAAATTAAATGAAGATTATTTCTTCTAAATCAGTGCCGGATAATTTTTTTTTCTCTCTCTCTTTCTCTCTCTCTCTCTTCGCCTCTTTAAAATAATTGAATTGGTTTAATTTTCACCCTCAAGAGTTTGGTACTTGACCTGGTATTTTTTTTCTCTTAAATTTCGAGATAATTAGATTTTTATTTAGAGACCTGGTATTCATTACTAGCAACACCAGTATAATTTTTTTTAAATTTGGGTTTAATATCGCGTTTCAACTGCATGGTCATATCATAACGGGGGTGTTACATTCCATTCGCAAGAAA